>JAIRCJ010000117.1:0-197970 GCA_020883675.1 Bruguiera gymnorhiza | reverse complement strand
AATTAAAAAAATTACAAAAGTTAAATTCAACTAATTATTAACAATACATTTGTCCCTATAAGAAAATTAAAATTTTAAAACTTTTAAAATTGCAATGTTTTAAATTTTTAAATTTATTGTTAATTACCATTACATTTCAATGGTGAGAAATACATAATATTTTGAATATGTTAATTAATCAAAATACAGGTAATGGGCTTACTTGTATAAAATATAACTTTAATGGATGAATATTATAAATACAATCCCAAACATCAATGCTTGGCCAAGCATATATCTTTAGAGGGAAAGTGGGAAAACTTTTTTTTAGAGTCCATTGCATTTCGTTTTTCTTAGTAATATGTTTGTAGACTAAAATTATATAAATCATTTTCAAATTGCATTGTGGCATAGGAAGACAATTAAAAAAATTACTAAATTTAAATTTAACTGATTATTAACAATAACATTTGTCCTATAAGACTTTAAATTCTAAAAATTGAAAATATGCAATGTTTTGATTTTAAATTTATTGTTAATGGCATTACATATGAATGTTGAGAAAAACATAATATTTAAAGATGTTGATTGAAAAAAAATACAAGTAATGGACTCAATTGTATAAAATACATTTTTGTGGATCTATATTACAAATAGCTATCCCAAGTATCAATGTTGGGTCAAGTTATATTACTCTTAAGGGGAGTGGGAAAACTTTTATTAGAGTTCATTGCATTTGCTTTTTCTTAAGTAATATATTTTTAAACAAAAATTATATAAATCATTTCAAATAGCATTGTCGCAAAGGAGATAATTAAAAAAAATTACAAAAGTTAAATTCAACTAATTATAAATAGTGCATTTATCCCTATAAGAACTTAAAATTCCAAAAATTTTAACATTGCAATGTTTTGAATTTTAAATTTATTGTTAATACCATTACGTTTCAATGGTGAGAAATACATAATATTTGAATATGTTAATTAATAAAAAATACATGTAATGGACTTAATTGTATAAAATACATTTTTGTAGATCTAGATTATAAATAGCAATTCTAAGCATCAATGTTAGGTTAAACATATTGCTCTTGAGGGAAATGGGGAAACTTCTTATTAGAGTCAATTGCATTTGTTTTTCTTAAGTAATATATTTTTAGACAAAAATTATATAAATCATTTCAAATAGCATTGTCACAAAGGAGACAATTAAACAAATTACAAAAGTTAAATTCAACTAATTATTAATAGTGCATTTATCCCTATAAGAAATTAATATTCTAAAAATTGAAAAATTGCAATGTTTTGAATTTTAAATTTATTGTTAATGCCATTACATTTCAATGGTGAGAAATACATAATATTTGAATATATTAATTGATCAAAAATACAAGTAATGGGCTCACTTGTATAAAATATACTTTAATGGATGAATATTATAAATAACAATCCCAAGCATCAAAGCTTGGCCAAGCATATATCTTTAGAGGGAAATAGGAAAACTTCTTTTTAGAGTCCATTGCATTTGGTTTTTCTTAAGTAATATGTTTGTAAACTAAAATTATATAAATCATTTCAAATTGAATTATGGCACATAAGACAATTAAAAAATTACAAAATTTAAATTCAACTGATTATTAATAATGCATTTGTCGCTATAAAACTTTAAATTCTAAAAATTGAAAATATGCACTGTTTTGATTTTTAAATTTATTGTTAATGGCATTACATATGAATGTTGAGAGAAACATAATATTTAAAGATGTTGATTGAGAAAAAATACAAATAATGGACGCAATTGTATAAAATACATTTCTGTGGATCTATATTACAAATAGTAATCCCAAGTATCAATGTTAGGTCAAGTATATTACTCTTGAGTGGAGTGGGGAAACTTTTTATTATAGTTCATTGCATTTGTTTTTTCTTAAGTAATATATTTTTAGACAAAAATTATATAAATCATTCCAAATAGCATTGTCGCAAAGGAGATAATTAAAAAAATTACAAAAGTTAAATTCAACTAATTATTAACAGTGCATTTATCCCTATAAGAAATTAAAATTCTAAAAATATTAACATTACAATGTTTTGAATTTTAAATTTATTGTTAATGCCATTAGATTTCAATGGTGAGAAATACATAATATTTGAATATGTTAATTGAACAAAAATACATGTAATGGACTTAATTGTATAAAATATATTTTTGTGGATAAACATTATAAATAGCAATCCCAAGCATCAATGTTGAGTCAAGCATATTGCTCTTGAGGGGAGTGGGGAACCTTCTTATTAGAGTCAATTGCATTTGCTTTTTCTTATGTAATATATTTTTAGAATAAAATTATATAAATTATTTCAAATAGCATTATCACTAAGGAGACAATTAAAAAAATTACAAAAGTTAAATTCAACTGATTAATAATAATGCATTTATCCTTATAAAAATTTAAAATTCTAAAAATTGAAAAATTGCAATGTTTTGAATTTTAAATTTATTGTTAATGGCATTACATTTAAATGGTGAGAAAAACATAATATTTGATTATGTTAATTGAACAAAAGTACAAGTAATAAACGTAATTATGTAAAATAAACTTTAGTGGATGAATATTAAAAAAGCAATCCCAATCTTCAATGTTGCGTCAAGTTTATTGCTCTTCAGGGGGTAGGGAAACTTCTTATTAGAGTCCATTGCATTTGCCTTTTCTTAAGTAATATATTTGCAGACTAAAATTATATAATTCATTTCAAAATGTAGTGTGGCAAAGGAGATAATTAAAAAAATTACAAAAGTTAAATTAATTGATTATTCACAATGCATTTGTCCCTATCAGACTTTAAAATTCTAAAAATTGAAAAAGTGCAATGTTTTGATTTTTAGATTTATTGTGGATGTCATTGCATTTGAATTGTGAGGAAAACATAATATTTGAATATGGTAATTGAACAAAAATTCAAGGTTTGGACTCAATTGTATAAAATACATGTTAATGGATGAATATCATATATAACAATCCCAAGCTTTAATGCTTAGGCAAGCATATATCTTTAGAGGGAAGTGGGAAAACTTTTTATTAGAGTTTATTACATTTGCTTTTTCTTAAGTAATATGTTTGTAGACTAAAATTATATAAATCATTTCAAAATTGCATTGTGGCAAAGGAGACAATTAAAATAATTACAAAATTTAAATTCAACTGATTATTAACAATGCATTTGACCCAATAAGACTTTAAAATCTAAAAATTGAAAAAAATGCAATGTTTTGATTTTTAAATTTATTGTTAATGACATTACATTTGAATGCTGAGAAAAACGTAATATTTGAATATGTTAATTCAACAAAAATATATGTAATGGACTCAATTGTATAAAATACACTTTAGTGGATGAATATTATAGATAGCAATCCTAAGCTTTAATGTTGGGTCAAGCATATTGCCCTTGAGGGGAGTGGGGAAACTTCTTATTAGAATCCATTTTATTTTATTTTTCTTAAATAATATGTTTGCAGAAAAAAATTATATAAATTATTTCAAATTGCATTGTGACAATGTAAACAATTATAAAAATTACAAAAGTTAAATTCCACTAATTATTAACAATACCTTTATCCCTATAAAAATTTAAAATTATAAAAATTGAAAAATTGCAATGTTTTGAATTTTAAATTTATTGTTATTGTCATTACATTTGAATGGTAAGAAAAATATAATATTTGAATATGTTAATTGAACAAAAATACTAGTAATGGACTTAATTGTATGTAATAAACTTTAGTGGATAAATATTAAAGATAACAATCCTAAATTTCAATGTTGGGTCATGCATCTATCACTAGAGGGTAGTGGCAAAACTTCTTATTAGAGTTCCTTGCATTTTCTTTTTCTTGAGTAATATATTTTTAGACTAAAATTATATAAGTCATTTCAAATAGGATTGTCGTAAAGGAGACTATTAAAAGAATTACAAAATATAAATTCAACTGATTATTAATAATGCATTTGTCCCTATAAGACTTTAAATTTGAAAAATTGAAAAAATTCAATGTTTTGATCTTTAAATTTATTGTTAATAGCATTATATTTGAATGCTGAGAAAAACATACTATTTAAATATGTTAATTGAACAAAAATGCATATAATGGACTCAATTGTATAAAATAAACTTTAGTGGATGAATATTACAAATATCAATCCCAAACTTCAATGTTAGGTCAAACATATTGCTCTTGAGGGAAGTGGGAAAACTTCTTATTATAGTCAATTTCATTTGTTTTTTCTTAAGTAATATATTTTTAGACAAAAATTATATAGATCAATTCAAATAGCATTGTCGAAATGGAGACAATTAAAAAAATTACAAAAATTAAATTCAACTAATTATTAACAATGCTTTTATTCTTTTAAAAATTTAAAATTATAAAAATTGAAAAATTGCAATATTTTGAATTTTAAATTTATTGTTAATTCCATTACTTTTGAATGGTGAGAAAAATATAATATTTGAATATGTTTATTGAACAAAAATACAGATAATAGACTCAATAGTATGTAATAAACTTTAGTGGATGAATATTAAAAATAACAATCTCAAGCTTCAATGTTGGGTCAAACATATATCATTAGAGGACAGTAGCAAAACTTTTTATTAGAATTCCTTGCATTTGCTTTTTCTTAAGTAATATATTTTTAGACTAAAATTATATAAATCATTTCAAATAAGATTGTCGCAAAGGAGACAATTAAAAAAATTACAAAATTTAAATTCAACTAATTACTAATAATGCATTTGTCCCTATAAGACCTTGAAATTCAAAAAATTGAAAAAATGTAATGTTTTGATTTTTAAATTTATTGTTAATGGCATTGCATTTGAATGGTGACAAAAATGTAATATTTGAACATGTTTGTTGAACAAAAATACATGTAATGGACTCAATTGGTTAAAATACACCTTATTAGATGAATATTATAAATAAAAATATTAAGCTCTTGAGGGGTATGGGGAAATTTCTCATTAGAGTCCATTATATGTTTATAGACTAAAATTATACAAATCATTTTAAGTTGTAGTATGGCAAATGAGACTGTTAAAAAAATTACAAAAGTTAAATTAACTGATTATAAACATTGTATTTACCCTATAGGACTTTAAGATTGTAAAAATTGAAAAAGTGCAATGTTTTGATTTTTAAATTTATTGTAAATGTCATTGCATTCGAATTGTGAGAAAAACATAATATCTAAATATGGTAATTGAACAAAAACTTAAGTAATGGACTCAATTGTATAAAATACACTTTAATGGATAAATATTATAGATAACAATCCCAAGCTTTAATGCTTGGCCTAGAACAAGAAGTTTTCCCCCTTCCCTCTAAAGAGATATGTATGCTTGGCCAAGCATATCTCTTTAGAGGGAAGTGGGAAAACTTCTTGTTATAGTCCATTGCATTTGAATGGTGAGAAAAACATAATATTTGAATATGTTAATTAAACAAAAATACAAGTAATGGACTCAATAGTATAAAATACACTTTTATGGATGAAAATTATAAATAGCAATCCCAACTTTCAATGTTGGGTCAAGCATATTAGTCTTGAAGGGAGTGGGGATACTTCTTATTAGAGTCCATTGCATTTGCTTTTTCTTATGCAATATGTTTGTAGAACTAAATTATATAAATCATTTCAAATTGCATTGTGGCAAAGGAGACAATTAAAAAAATTACAAAATTTAAATTCAATTAATTATTAACAATGCATTTATCCCTATAGGACTTTAAAATTCTAAAAATTAAAAAAGTGTAATGTTTTGATTTTTAAATTTATTGTTAATGTCATTGCATTTGAATGGAGAAAAAAACATAACATTTGAATATGTTAATTGAACAAAAATACAAGTAATGGACTCAATAGTATAAAATACACTTTTGTGGATGAAAATTATAAATAGCAATCCCAAGTTTCAATGTTGGGTCAAGCATATTGCTCTTGAGGGGAGTGGGAATACTTCTTATTAGAGTCCATTGTATTTGCTTTTTCTTAAGTAATATGTTTGTAAACAAAAATTATATAAATCATTTCAAATTGTATTATGGCAAACGAGACAATTAAAAAAAATTAGAAAATTTAAATTCAACTAATTTTTAATAATGCATTTATCCTTAAAGAATTTAAAATTTTAAAATTTGAAAAATTGTGATTTTTTGATTTTTAAATTTTTTGTTAATTGCATTACATTTGAATAGTGATAAAAGCATAATATTTGAATATGTTAATTGAACAAAAATACATGCAATGGACTCAATTGTATAAAATACACTTTAGTGAATGAATATTATAAATATAAATCTCAAGCTTCAATGTTGGGTGAAGCATATTGCTCTTGAGGGGAGTAGGGAAACTTCTTATTAAAATCCATTGCATTTGCTTTTTCTTAAGTAATATGTTTGTAGACTAAAATTATATAAACCACTTCAAATTGCAATGTGGCAAGGGAGACATTTAAGCAAATTCCATATTTTAAATTAATTGATTATTAACATTGCATTTACCCAATAGGACTTTAAAATTCGAAAAATTGAAAAAGTGCAATGTTTGGATTTTTAAATTTATTGTAAATTCCATTGCATTTGAATTGTTAAAGAAACATAATATTTGAATGTGGTAATTGAACAAAAATACAAGTAATGAACTCAATTGTATAAAATGCACTTTAGTGGATGAATATTATAAATAAGAATCCCAAGCATCAATGCTTGGCCAAACATATATCTCTAGAGGGAAGTGTGAAAGCTTCTTGTCAGAGTCTATTGTATTTGCTTTTTCTTAAGCAATATGTTTGCAAACTAAAA
The DNA here is from genome assembly GCA_020883675.1 of Bruguiera gymnorhiza. NCBI lineage: Eukaryota > Viridiplantae > Streptophyta > Magnoliopsida > Malpighiales > Rhizophoraceae > Bruguiera > Bruguiera gymnorhiza. The sequence continues at coordinate 191,127 of JAIRCJ010000117.1, read as the reverse complement.
TTGTATAAACCACTTCATATTACAGTGTGGCAAAAGAGACATTTAAGAAAATTACAAAATTTAAATTCAACTAATTATTAACAATGTCTTTGTCCTTATAAGACCTTAAAATTCAAAAAACTGAAAAAATGCAATGTTTTGATTTTTAAATTTATTGTTAATGGCATTACATTTGAATGGTGACAAAAATGTAATATTTGAATATTTTAATTGAACAAAAATACATGTAATGGACTTAATTGTATAAAATACACTTTAGTGGATGAATATAATCAAAAGCAATCCTAAGCTTCAATGTTGGGTCAAGCATATTGCTCTTAAGGGGAGTGGGGAAACTTCTTATTAGAGTCCATTGCATTTGCTTTTTCTTATATAATATGCTTGTAGACTAAAATTATATAAATTATTTCAAATTGCATTAAGGCAAATGAGACAATTAAAAAAATTAGAAAATTTAAATTCAACTAATTATTAACAATACATTTATCCCTATAAGAATTTAGAATTCTAAAAATTGAAAAATTGCAATGTTTTGATTTTTAAATTTATTGTAAATGCCATTGTATTTGAATTGTGAAGAAAACATAATATTTGAATATGGTAATTGAACAAAATTTCAAGTAATGGACTCAACTGTATAAAATGCACTTTAATGGTTGAATCTTATAAATAGCAACTCCAAGATTGATTGTTGTGTCAAGCATATTACTCTTGAGGAGAGTCGGGAAACTTCTTGTTAGAATCCATTCCATTTGGTTTTTCTCAAGTAATATATTTTTAGATGAAAATTATATAAATCATTTCAAATAACATTGTCACAAAGGAGATAATTAAAAAATTGCAAAAGTTAAATTAAACTGATTATTAACAATGTATTTATCTCTATACGACTTTAAAATTCTTTAAATTAAAAAATTGCAATGTTTTGATTTTTAAATTTATTGTTAATGGTATTACATTTGAATGCTAAGAAAAACGTAATATTTGAATATGTTAAGTGAACAAAAAAACAAGTAATGGACTCAATAGTATAAAATACACTTTTGTGGACAAAAATTATAAATAGCAATCCCAAACTTTAATGTTGGGTCAAGCATATTGCTCTTAAGGGGAGTGGGAAAACTTCTTATTATAGTCCATTGCATTTGCTTTTTCTAAAGTAATATGTTTGTAGACTAAAATTATATAAATCGTTTCAAATTGCATTGTGGCAAAAGAGACAATTAAAAAACTTGGAAAATTTAAATTCAACTAATTATTAATAATGCATTTATTCCTACAAGACCTTAAATTCTAAAAATTAAAAAAATGCAATGTTTTGATTTTTAAATTTGTTGTTAATGGCATTACATTTGAATATTGAAAAAAACGTAATATTTGAATATGTTAATTGAACAAAAATACATGTAATGGACTCCATTGTATAAAATACACTTTTGTGGATGAATATTATAAATAGCAACCCAAGCCTCAATGTTAAGTCAAACATATTGCTCTTAAGGGGAGTGGGGAAACTTCTTGTTATAGTCAATTGCATTTGCTTTTTTTCAAGTAATATGTTTCTAGACTAAAATCATATAAATCATTTCAAATTGCATTGTGACAAAGGTGACAATAAAAAAACTTAGAAAATTTAAATTCAACTAATTATTAACAATGCATTTATCCCTATAAGACTTTAAAATTCTAAAAATTGAAAAAATGCAATATTTTGTTTTTTAAATTTATTATTAATCGCATTACATTTGAATGATGAGAAAAATGTAATATTTGAATATGTTAATTGAACAAAAATACATGTAATGGACTCAATTGTATAAAATACACTTTAGCAGATGAATATTATAAATATCAATCGCAAACTTTAATGTTGAATAAAGTATATTACTCTTGAGGGGAGTGGGGAAACTTCTTTTCAAAGTCTATTGCATTTGGTTTTTCTTAAGTAATACATTTTTAGACTAAAGTTATATAAATCATTTTAAATAACATTGTTGTAAAAGAGATAATTAAAAAAATTACAAAAGTTAAATTCAACTCATTATTAACAATGCATTTATCCTTATAAAACTTTAAATTCTAAAAATTGAAAAATTGTAACGTTTTGATTTTTAAATTTTTTGTAAATGCCATTGTATTTGAAGGGTGAAAAAAGCATAATATTTGAATATGTTAATTTAACAAAAATTCAAGTAATGGACTGAATTATATAAAATTCACTTTAGTGGATGAATATTCTTAATAACAATCCTAATATTCAATGTTATGTCAAACATATTACTCTAAATGAGAGTGGGGAAACTTACTATTAGTGTCCATTGCATTTGTTTTTTCTTTGTTTTTTCTTAAGTAATATATTTGCAGAATAAAATTATACAAATCATTTCAAATTGGAGTGTGGCAAAGGAGACAATTAAAAAAATCACAAAATTTAAATTCAACTAATTATTAAGAATGCATTTATCCCTATAGGATCTCAAAATTCTAAAAATTGAAAAAGTGCAATGTTTTGATTTTTAAATTTATTATTAATGCTACTACATTTGAATGGTGAGAAAAACATAATATTTGGATATGTTAATTGAACAAAAATATAGGTAATGAACTTAATTGTATAAAATATACTTTAATGGATGAATATTATAAATAGAAAACCAAAGCTCCAATGTTGGGTCAAGCTTATTGCTCTTGAGGGGAGTGGGAAACTCCTTATTAGAGTCCATTGCATTTGCTTTTTTTTAAGTAATATGTTTCTAAACTAAAATTATATAAATCATTTCAAATTGCTTTGTGGCAAAGGAGATAATAAAAAAAAATTACAAAATTTAAATTCAACTGATCATTAACAATGCATTTATCTCTATAGGACTTTAAAATTCTTAAAATGTAAAAAGCACAATGTTTTGATTTTTAAATTTCTTGTTAATGTAATTGCATTTAAATGGTAAGAAAAACATAATTTTTGAATATGTTAATTGAATAAAAATACAGGTAATGGACTCAATTGTATAAAATACACTTTAGTGGATGAATATTATAAATAGCAATTCCAATCTTCAATGTTGGGCTAAGCATATTGGTCTTGAGGGGAGTGGGGAAACTTCTTATTATAGTTCATTGCATTTGCTTTTTCTTAAGTAATATGTTTTTAGACTAAAATTATATAAATCATTTCAAATTGCATTGTGGCAACAAAGACAATAAAAAAATTACAAAATTTAAATTCAACTGATTATTAACAATGCATTTATCCTTATAGGACTTTAAAATTCTAAAAATTGAAAAAGTGCAATGCTTGGATTTATAAATTTATTGTTAATGCAATGACATTTAAATGGTGAGAAAAATGTAATATTTGAATATTTTAATTGAACAAAAATACATGTAATGGACTCAATTGTATAAAATACACTTTTGTGGATGAAAATTATAAATAACAATCCCAACTTTCAATGTTAGGTCAAGCATATTGGTCTTGATGGGAGTGGAGAAACTTCTTATTATAGACCATTGCATTTGCTTTTTCTTACGTAATATGTTTGTAGACTAAAATTATATAAATTATTTCAAATTGCATTCTGATAAAGGAGGCAATAAGAAAAATTACAAAATTTAAATTCAACTGATTATTAACAATGCATTTATCCTTATAAGACTTTAAAATTCTAAAAATTGAAAAAGTGCAATGCTTGGAGTTTTAAATTTATTATTAATGCAATGACATTTGAATGGTGAGACAACATAATATTTGAATATGTTAATTAAACAAAAATACATGTAATGGACTCAATCATATAAAATACACTTTAGTGGATAAATAGCAATCCCAAGCTTCAATGTTGGGTCAAATATATATCTCAAAAGCGTAATGACAAATCTTCTTATTGGAGTCCATTGCATTTGCTTTTTCTTAAGTAATATGTTTGTTGACAAGAATTATATAAATCATTTCAAATGGAATTATGGCAAAGGAGACAATTACAAAAATTATAAAATTTAAATTCAACTGATGATTAACAATACATTTGTCCCTATAAGACTTCAAAATTCTAAAAATCAAAAAACTGCAATGTTTTCATTTTTAAATTTGTTGTTAGTGGCAATACATTTGAATGGTGAGAAAAATGTCATATTTTAATATGTTAATTGATAAAAAATACAAGTAATAGACTCAATTGTATAAAATACACTTTAGTAGATGAATTTTATAAATAGCAATCCCAAGTTTTAATGTTGGTCAAGCATATTACTCTTATGGGGAGTAGGGAAACTTCTTTTTAAAATCCATTGCATTTGCTTTTACTTAAGCAATATGTTTGTAGAATAAAATTATATGAGCCATTTCAAATTGCAGTGTGGAAAAGGAGACATTTAAATAAATTACAAAATTTAAATTAAGTAATTATCAACAATGCATTTACCCAATAGGACTTTAAAATTCTAAAAATTGACAAAGTGCAATGTTTTGATTTTTAAAGTTATTGTAAATGTCATTGCAATTGAATTGTGAGAAAAACATAATACTTGAATATGGTAATTGAACAAAAATTCAAGTAATGGGCACAATTGTACAAAATACACTTTAATGGATGAACATTATAAATATCAATCCCAAGCATCAATGCTTGGCCAGGCATATATCTCTAAAGGGAAGTGGGAAAACTTCATATTAGAGTCCATTGCATTTGCTTTTTCTTAAGCAATATGTTTGTAGACTAAAATTATATAAATCATTTCAAATTACATTGAGGTAAAGAAGACAATTAAAAAACCTAGAAAATTTAAATTCAACTAATTATTAACAATACATTTATCCCTACAAGACTTTAAAATTCTAAAAATTGAAAAAATGTAATGTTTTGATTTTTAAATTTATTGTTAATGGCATTTCATTTGAAGGCTAAGAAAAACGTAATATTTGAATATGTTAATTGAACAAAAATACATGTAATGGACTCAGTTGTATAAAATATACTTTAGTAGATGAATATTATAATTAGCAATCCCAAGTTTCTATGTTGGGTCAAGTATATTACTCTTGAGGGGAGACTTCTTATTACAACCCATTGCATTTGCTTTTTCTTAAATAATATGTTTGTAGACTAAAATTATACAAACCATTTCAAATTGTAGTGTGGCAAAGGAGACATTTGAACAAATTACAAAATTTAAATTAACTGATTATTAACAATACATTTACCTAATAAGACTTCAAAATTCTAAAAATTGAAAAAGTGCAATGTTTTGATTTTTAAATTTATTGTAAATGCCATTGCAATTGAATTGTGAGAAAAACATATTATTTGAACATAGTAATTGAACAAAAATTCAAGTAATGAACACAATTGTACAAAATACACTTTAGTGGATAAATATTATAAATAATAATCCTAAGTATCAATGCTTGCCTGAGCATATATCTCTAGAGGGAAGTGGGAAAACTTCTTATAAGAGTCCATTGCATTTGCTTTCTCTTAAGTAATATGTTTGTAGACTAAAATTATATAAATCATTTCAAATTGCATTGTGGCAAAGGAGACAATTGAAAAACTTAGAAAATTTAAATTCAACTAATTATTAATAATGCATTTATTCTTACATGACTTTAAAATTCTAAAAATTGAAAAATGCAATGTTTTGATTTTTAAATTTATTGTTAATTTATATAAATCATTTCAAATTGCATTGTGGCAAAGGAGACAATTAAAGAACTTAGAAAATTTAAATTCAACTAATTATTAACAATGCATTTATCCCTACATGACTTCAAAATTATAAAAATTGAAAAAATGTAATGTTTTGATTTTTAAATTTATTGTTAATTTATATAAATCATTTCAAATTGCATTGTGGCAAAGGAGACAATTAAAGAACCTAGAAAATTTAAACTCAACTAATATTAACAAAGAATTGCTAGCTTTAAGACATTAATATTCTAAAAATTAAAATAATGCAATGATTTTATTTTTTTAAATAATTTTTAATTCGATTGCATTTTCGATTGTGAGATAAACCTAATAATTGAATATGTTAGTTTGCCAAGATAAAAGCAATGGACTTAATTGTATAAAATACACTTTAATGGATAACTATTATAAATTCCAATTCCAAGTTTTAATGTTGGGTCAACCATATAGCTCTAGAGCACAGTGGACTAACTTCTTGCATGAGTCCATTGCATTTGCTTTTATATTAATTAACATGTTTGCATACCAAAATTATATAAATTATGTCAAATTGCATTGTGGTAATAGAGACAATTAAAAAAATTACCAAATTTAAATTCACTTGAGTATTAATAAAAAATTTCTCCCTGTAAGATTTTAAAATTCTAATAATTAAAATAATACAATATTTTTATATTTTTTATAATTTTTATTACCATTGTAGTTACTGCAATGAGATAAACATAAGTGTTAAATATGTTAATTAAACAAAAATGTAAGGGACTCAATTTTACAAAATACATTTTAGCAAATGACTATCATAAATTTCAATCTAAAACTTCAATATTGGATCAAGCATATAGCTTTAGAGCATAGTGGGCTAATTTCTTATTAGAGTCCATTGCATTCACTTTTATTTAATTAACATATTTGTAAACTAAAATTATATAAATCGTGTCAACTTGAATTGTGGAAATCAAGACAATTAAAAAAATTCCAAAATTTAAATTTACTTGGGTATTAATGAAAAATTACTACTTGTAAAATATTAAAATTCTAAAAATTAAAATAATGCAATGTTTTTATTTTTTAAATAATTTTTAATTTCATTGCATTTTCAGTGGTGAGATAATCCTAATAATTAAATATGTTAATTTGCCAAAATAAAACCAATAGACTCAATAGTATAAAATAAATTTTAGTGGATAACTATTATAAATTCCAATCCCAAGCTTCAATGTTGGGTCAAGCATATAGATCTAGAGCGTAGTATACTAACTTTTTATTATAGTCCATTACATTCACTTTTATTTAATTAACATGTTTGCACACTAAAATTATATTAATCATGTCAAATTGCATTATGGTAATGGACACAATAAAAATAATGACAAAATTTAAATTCACTTGAGTATTAACCAAGAATTTCTCCTTGTAAGACTTTAAAATTCTAATAATTAAAATAATGCAATGTTTTTATATTTTTAATAATTTTTATTACCATTGCATTTTCAATGGTGAGATAAACATAATTTTTGAATATGTTAATTGAAAAAAAAATAAAAGTAAGGGACTCAATTGTACAAAGTACAGTTTAGTGGATGACTATTATAAATTCCAATCCCAAGCTTCAATGTTAGATCAAGCATCTAGCTCGAGAACATAGTGGGATGATTTCATAAAAGAGTTCATTGCATTCGCTTTTATTTAATTAACATATTTGTATACTAAAATTATATAAACCATGTCAACTTGTGTTGTGTAAGTAGAGACAATTAAAAAAAATTACAAAATTTAAATTCACTTGAGTAGTAACGAACAATTACTACCTGTAAGACATTAAAATTCTAAAAATTAAAATGATGTAATGATTTTATTTTTTAAATAATTTTTAATTCCATTGCATTTTCAATGGGGAGATAAATCTAATATTTAAATATGTTAGTTTGCCAAAATAAAACCAATGGACTCAATTGTATAAAATAAACTTTAGTGGATTACTATTATAAATTCCAATCCCAAGTTTCAATGTTGGGTAAAGCATATAAATCTAGAGCATAGTATACTAACTTCTTATTAGAGTCCATTGCATTTGCTTTTATTTCATTAACCTGTTTGTACATTAAAATTATATTAATCATGTTGAATTGCATTATGGTAATGGAGACAATTAAAATAATTACAAAATTTAAATTGACTTGAGTATTAACCAAGAATTTCTCCTTATAAGGCTTTAAAATTCTAATAATCAAAATAATGCAATGTTTTAATATTTTTAATAATTTTTATTACCATTGCATTTCAATGGTGAGATAAACATAATTTTTGAATATGTTAACTGAACAAAAATAAAAGTAAGGGACTTAATTGTACAAAGTACAGTTTAACGGATGACTAGTATAAATTCCAATCCTAAGTTTCAATGTTGGATAAAGCATCTAGCTCAAGAGCATAGTGGGATAATTTCATAATAGAGTTCATTGCATTCGCTTTTATTTAATTAACATACTTGTATACCAAAATTATATAAATCATGTCAACTTGTGTTGTGTAAGTGGAGACAATTAAAAAAATTACAAAATTTATATTCACTTGAGTATTAATGAAGAATTACTACCTATAAGACATTAAAATTTTAAAAATTAAAATGATGTAATGATTTTATTTTTTTAAATAACTTTTAATTCCATCGCATTTTCAATGGTGAGATAAACCTAATATTTGAATATGTTAGTTTGCCAAAATAAAAACAATGGACTCAATTGTATAAAATACACTTTAATGGATGACTATTATAAATTCCAATTCCAAGTTTCAATGTTGGGTCAAGCATATAGTTCTAGAGTGTAGTGGACCAACTTCTTACTTAAGTCAATTGCATTCACTTTTATTTAATTAACATGTTTGTAGACTAAATTTTTATAAATCATGTCAAATTGCATTATGGTAATGGAGACAATGAAAAAAATTACCAAATTTAAATTCACTTGAGTATTAACCAAGAATTTCTCCCTTTAAGAGTTTAAACTTCTAAAAATTAAAATAATATAATGTTTTTATATTTTTAATAATTTTTATTACCATTGGATTTTCAATGGTGAGATAAACAAAAATTTTGAATATGTTAATTGAACAAAAATAAAAGTAAGGGACTCAATTGTACAAAGTACAGTTTAGCGGATGACTATTATAAATTCCAATCTCGAGCTTCAATGTTGGATTAAGCATATAACTCTAGAGTGTAGTGGGCAAATTTCTTATTAGTGTTCATTGCATTCACTTTTATTTAATTAACATATTTGTACACTAAAATTATATAAATCATGCCAACTTGCATTATGGAAATGAAAATAATTAAAAGAATTACAAAATTTAAATTCACTTGAATATTAACGAAAATTTGCTACCTGTAAAACATTAAAATTCTAAAAATTAAAATAATGTAATGTTTTTGTATTTTTAATAATTTTTATTACCATTGCATTTTTTGTAGTGAGATAAATATAATTTTTGAATATGTTAATTGGACAAAAATAAAAGGGACTCAATTGTACAAAATACAGTTTAGCGGATGACTATTATAAATTCCAATCCCAACTTTTAATGTTGGATCAAGCATATAGCTATAAGGCGTAATGGGCTAATTTCTTATTAGAGTCCATTGCATTCAATTTTATTTAAAAAATATGTTTGCATACTAAAATTATATAAATCATGTCAACTTGCATTGTGGAAATGGAGACAATTAAAAAATTTAAAAAATTTAAATTCACTTGAGTATTAACGAAGAATTACTACTTGTAAGACATTAAAATTCTAAAAATTATAATAATGCAATGTTTCTAGTTTTTAAATAATTTTTAATTCCATTGCATTTTCAGTGGTGAGATAATCCTATTATTCGAATATGTTAATTGAACAAAGATAAAAGTGAGGGACTCAATTGTACAAAATGTAGTTTAGCGGATGACTATTATAAAATCCAATCCCAAGCTTTAATGTTGGATCAAGCATATAGCTCTAGAGTGTAGTGGGCTAATTTCTTATTAAAATCCATTGCATTCACTTTTATTTAATTAACATATTTGTACACTATGATTATATAAATCATGTCAACTTGCGTTGTGCAAATGGAGACAATTAAAAAAATTACAAAATTTAAGTTCACTTAAGTATTAACGAAGAATTACTACTTATAAGACATTAAAATTCTAAAAATTCAAATAATGCAATGAATTTATTTTTTGAATAATTTTTAATTTCATTGCATTTTGAATGGTAAGATAAACCTAATATTTGAATATCTTAGTTTGCCAAAATAAAAGCAATAGACTCAATTGTATAAAATACACTTTAATGGATGACTGTTATAAATTCCAATCCTAAACTTCAATGTTGGATCAAGCATATAACTTTAGAGCATAGTGTGCAAATTTCTTATTAAAGTTCGTTGCATTCGATTTTATTTAATTAACATATTTGTACACTAAAATTATATAAATCATGTCAACTTGTATTGTGTAAATGAAGACAATTAAAAAAATTACAAAATTTAAATTCACTTGAGTATTAACGAAAAATTACTACCTGTAAAATATTAAAATTCTAAAAATTAAAATAATGCAATGTTTTTATATTTTTAATAATTTTTATTACCATTGCATTTTCTGTAGTGAGATAAACATAATTTTTGAATATATTAATTGAGCAAAAATAAAAGTAAGGAAATGGAGACAATTTAAAAAATTACAAAATTTAAATTTACTTGAGTATTAACGAAGAATTATTACCTGTAAAACATTAAAATTCTAAAAATTAAAATAATATAATGATTTTATTTTTTAAATAATTTTTAATTCTATTGCATTTTCAATGGTGAGATAAACCTAATATTTCAATATCTTAACTTGCCAAAATAAAATCAATGGACTTAATTGTATAAAATACACTTTGATGGATGACTGTTATAAATTCCAATTCCAAGTTTCAATGTTGGGTCAACCATATAGCTCTAGAGCGTAGTGGACTAACGTCTTACTTGAGTCCATTGCATTCGCTTTTATTTAATTAACATATTTGCATACTAAAATTATATAAATCATGTCAAATTGCATTGTGGTAATGGAGACAATTAAAAAAATTACCAAATTTAAATTCATTTTAGTATTAACCAAGAATTTCTGCCTATAAGATTTTAAAATTCTAATAATTAAAATAATGCAATGTTTTTATATTTTTCATAATTTTTATTTTTATATTTTTCATAATTTTTATTACCATTGCATTTTCAATGATGAGATAAACATAATTTTTGAATATGTTAATTGAACAAAAATAAAAGTAAGAGACTCAATTGTACAAAATATAGTTTAGCGGATAACTATTATAAATTTCAATCTCAATCTTCAATATTGGATTAAGCATATAACTATAAAACGTAGTGAGCTAATTTCTTATTAGAGTCCATTCAATTCACTTTTATTTAATAAACATGTTTGCATATTAAAATTATATAAAACGTGTCAACTTGCATTGTGGAAATGGAGACAATTAAAACAATTACAAAATTTAAATTCACTTAAGTATTAAGGAAGAATTACTACCTGTAAAACATTAAAATTCTAAAAATTAAAATAATGCAATGTTTCTATTTTTTAAATAATTTTTAATTCCGTTGCATTTTTTGTGGTGAGATAATCTTAATATTTGAATATGTTAATTGAGCAAAAATAAAAGTAAGGGACTCAATTGTACAAAATACAATTTAGCGGATGACTGCTATAAATTCCAATCCTAGGTTTTAATGTTGGATTAAGCATATAGCTCTAGAGCATAGTGGGCTAATTTCTTATTAGAATCCCTTGCATTTGCTTTTATTTAATTAACATATTTGTACCAAGATTATCTTTCTCTAGTTCTTTAACCCTAGTTTCATTTAGAGATAGATGAAGATATTTTTCCAACTATTCTTTTTTTTCTTTTGGATCTGTAATCTTATCAATAAGATCCAGTATCAAATTATCTTTTTTTGGAAGGACTAATAAGCCATTGATGGGAAACTAATTAAGATCAATGACTCTTATATTTGATGAATTTCCATGGATTCAAACTAATAAAGGTGTATTATGTGTTTGTCATGGTAAATATAATATTTAGTGTAGCAAAAAAAGTTAATTTCATTATCATTTGTGTGAATGAATTCTTGCATCCGAAGGAGAAGCCTTATTTGTAAGAAATAAATTGATGACCTCATCCTTCGTGAATTAAACCATTCAATCCCTACAAGATGTGCAAATAAAGATCAATGCCTCTTTTCTTTGATGAAATTCAATTGATTTAGAGTAACAAATGTGCAAAGACATGCTTGTTGCAATAAATATAATGTTTGATGTAGACACAAAATTTAATTTTATAATCACTTTGTGTGAATTATTCTTTACAATGAGTAGAGAAGCCTTCTTTACCACAAATGAAGTGATAATCTTGTCATTCAACTAATGAACCATTCAAACTATGTAAGAAAAGCTAATCAAGATAAATGACTTGTATGTTTAATAAACTTCAATGGATTTAGATTACCAATGGTGCATTAATAGCCTTGTCATTATGGATCTAATAATAGGTGTTGATAGAAAATTTAATTTCATGATCATTTTGTGTGAATAACTCCTTGCAATGAAACATGAAGCCTTGTTACTAAGAAATGAAGTAATGATCTCATCTTTATGGCAATGAACCATTCAAACCATGTAGGAAAAGTTAATTAAGTATAATGACTAAAATGTTTGATGGATTTCAATGGATTTAGACTTGTAAAGGTGTATTAACATACGTTTCTATAATCTTTAAGAAAAATTTTAAATGTTTAACATGTTATTCAATGGTATTAGAAAACACTGAGACATCATCAATATAAACAATCATAAATGTTCAATAAACATTAAATATTTCATTCATTATCTTTTCAAATTCAAAAGGTGTGTTTTTTAACTAAACGACATTACATTCCATTCATTGTGACCAAATAGAACTATAGATGTTTTCTTATATTTATATCTTTCATGAATTTGGACTTGTCAATAACTAGATTTAACATCAATTTTGAATATATTTAAGCTTTATAAAGCCTATTAAGCAAATCTTTCTTATTAGGTATAGGATACGTAATCCATTTCAAGGCTTTTATTTAAAGGCTTGTAATTAATTACTAATCTTGGTACTCCTTTTTCCAATTCAACTACATTTTCAACATATAAAGCATGGCAACTCTAAGGACAATTACTTTTTCTAATATGTCCTTTCTTTAAAAGATCATTTATTTCTTTTTTAGATATTTTTAATGTCTTGATTCCATAACAATGGATCTAACTTTCTTTCAAATCAAGCATTCATTAAAAGTCATTTCATAAGGTAGTTCTACTACGTGCTTCTTTCTATTCTAAAAAGTCATAGGAACATTTGAACAAACCATGGTTTCTATATTTTTTTTGTATTTTCTGTATTTTTACTTGAATAATAGGAGTATTCATTTTTTGATTTAGATGTTTTCTTTTTTATTTCAAAAAATAAAGATCGAATAAATCTCCTTTTTCTTTTAATACTTTTTTGAACTACATCTATCTCTTTATACTGAGGAGTAGATACAAACTTAAAGCCAATAAGATTTTTATTTACTTTGAAATAAATCCCTTGATCACTAATCTCCTTTATAGGATATAACATAAAAAAAAAATGGGATTTTCAAAAATAACATCTTGGGATAAATTTGTTACTAGATAAAAAGGAATTTCAATACAAATTTCTTTACTACATATGGCAGCTTGTGATAGCTTGTATCTTGTAATAAGCTTACTTTTGTCAATAATGTTTAATACTTCTATACTATTTGAAAAGTATTTTGAAAGTACTATTTCTTTGTTAATATAGTTTATATTTGCACCTAAGTCTATTAAAATAATAGTAGAAAATATGTATTCTTTGTCAATTATAATTGTAATCTTTGTATGCCATTTATAGTAATAACCTTATCAATAAGATTGACATGATAAAGAGCTCCTAATTCGTCTTTTAATATGGTATCTTGTATATCTAAAGAGTCTTCGATCTTTTCAAACATAGTTTGTATGATTATAATCATTTCTTTAAATTCCTTTATCTTAGATTTTATTTAATTAATTTCAGCTTTAAACTCACTTATAAAAGACTCTAATTCTTTAGTTTTTAAATTAAAATGATTATTTCTAATTCTTTGAATCACAATTTTTAAACTATACCATTCTTCTAGTTCTTTAATCTTAGTATCCTTTTAAGCCAAATGAAGATATTTTTCTAATTACTCTTTTTTACTTTGGATTTGTTATTTTATCGATAAGATCCAAAATCAAATTATCTTCTTTTGCAAAACTAATAAGTTATTACTTTTACATATTTGTTTGATAATAGTTGCGTTGTCCATTACAACTATTATCTTAATTAGTATCTAAGGTGGCTTTTTCCTCAAGAAGGTCTACTTCTAAATTTGATTTTCCTAGCTTACTTTTTGATAAGAAAATATAAATTAGTAACTTCTTAAGGTCTTCTTTTAGAGATAACTCTTGAATTTTTTACTTCATTTTACATTTATTAGATTAATGCCTTTTCTTCCTGCATTTATAATATATTATTATTTTTCTTTTCTTTTGGAATTAAGCTTCCTCTTGGATTTTTCCTCTTTCTTTCCTTTGTATAAAAGGTTTTCTTTTTTTTTTGAGCTATGGGTTTATAACCTTTTTTCTTGACTTTTCTAGAATAATCCATGAGTGGATAATCCATTTGTTCGTAGAAATTTTGCTAATTGAGGGTCAAAATTACCCTTTGATTTTGCAACAGTTACAAACATCATCATATGATAAAGTATATATAATAAACATATGATGTTCCAACATTCCATTAAGATTTCATTCTACTATGCTACTATCATTATGCTAAACATAACTATACCCAAGTTGTTCCTTTAATAAAAGGTCGACTAGAGTTGGCCTTGGATAATATAATTTAGTAGGGACCTTATTAAAAGTTATTTTGTTAATGTTTATCATTTCCATCTCATAAGAAGGTATGGATCTTTCTGCATGAAGTTTTGATCAATTATGTAATCGGAGGATTTTTTTGTGGTTCAATTAAGCTGATTTTTGGTTAGTAGTTGGAGGACACATATATCTTCTTTATGACAATTAGATTGTGTTTTTACGATCTATAAGGGTAGGTTTTCCATTAGAGTTGAGGCCTCTTAATTCTAGTGACATTCTATTCTCTTATCTACGATAGAGTTGGTAACCTATATGGATGAATATTGATCCATGGTCCAACTAAGCTGAAATTTGGATAACTCATAGGAGACATCTGGGGGTTCATTTTGAATGGTTGGATTACTACCTTAAGGTGTTGAATTGTAGTTAATAAAACATCGTTGGCCTATTTTGCTCAACTCATTAGTCTATCATTTAGTCCAAATTGAATTTATTTATTATGTTTGATGTAATTAAGGTTATGTACCTCTATTGTACTCACTTGATTATAGTGGGGTTGACATCTGGCACGGAGTGTCCTGTAGTTTTTCCACTTTTTTTATTTGGATGGGTATTCCACATAAAAATTAGTTTGTTCTCTTACATGATTTATTTGGATTGTCATATTTGTTATTTAATCATCTCCTCATAGGTTCAAGCAAGCAAGAGAAGCTTCTTAGGCTATTCATACTACACTGTCTCCTTCTTTCATCAGAGTGGTATCAAAGCTTGGTTAGTGTATTTGGCTCATTTGAATGATGGAGTTGAACATGAATAAATTGGTTTATTTGAATGGTATGAATTATCATATATAGAGAAGTAAAATGAAGGATCTCCTATTTGTAAAGAAATTGCATTTGCCAATGTTTGTTACTACAAAACCTAAGTCTAAGGCTAATGAAGAATGGGAATTTAAGCATGGACAGGTTTGTAGTTTTATATAGCAATTTGTTGATGATAATGTTTATAATTACATTTGTAAGGAGACACATGTATAGACTTTGTGGAACAAACTTGAGACTTTGTATGCTTCAAAGTCTTGTAATAACAAGTTGTTCTTGTTAAAGAAAATAATGCATCTAAAATATAACAAAGGGAGTTCAGTTACTGACCACTCAAATTAGTTTCATGGTCTTATTGATCAGTTGTCAGGCATGGGCATTAAGTTTGATGACGAGGTTCTTAGGTTATGGTTACTTGCTACTTTACTTGATTCTTAAGAGACTTTCTGAATCTCACTTACTAATTTTACCTCCAGTGGTATTTTATCATTGGAACTTGTAAAGGGTGGTGTGTTAAATGAGGAGATGAGAAGAAAATCTCAAGGTTCACCATCATCCAAATCAGAGGTTTTAATTACTAAAAATAAGGGGAGAAGTTAAGAAAAAGGAAATGGTAAAAAGGATATAAATAAGAGTCAGAGCAAGTCAAGATCTAAGTACAAGAATGTCCAGTGTCATTATTATGGGAAAATGGGTCATATTCAAAAAAAGTGCTACAAGTGTAAGAGAGAAAATAAAGATGGCAATGATAAGCATGAGAAGAAAAATGTGAGTAATGATTGTGTTGCTATTACATCCACTTCTGGTATTGGTGACCTCATTATTGTTTGTGATGAGAATATGATTAATCTAACATCTCATGAGACTGATTAGGTCATTGATAACGGTGCTTCTCTTCATGTTACTTTAAGAATGAAATTCTTCATAACATATACTCCTGGTGATTTTGGAGTTTTGAAGATGGGTAATAACGGCTTAATAGAGGTCATCGGCATTGGTGATGTTTGCTTAAAGACCAACAATGGAGCATAATTGACATAAAGGGATGTTAGACATGTCTTTGATATCTGTTTGAATTTGATTTTGATGGGAAAGCTAGATGATGAAGGTTTTTGCAATACTTTTAGTGATGGCTAGTAGAAACTTACTAGAGGCTCCTTAGTTGTGGCACAAGAAAAGAAATGCACCAATTTATATCTTATGCAAGTTGCTATCTTCAAAGATGTTGTAAATGCAGTAGAGAATGATAATTCTATTGAAATATGGCATAAGCCATTTGGCCACATAAGTGAAAAGAGGAACCAACTTCTAGACATAAAGAGTGCAGTTTTAAAGAAGTGTCCTCATTGTTTTGTTAGGAAACAAAATATAGTTACAATTAAGAGTCACTTGGCTTCGAGAAAATCAAAGTTTCTTGAAACGGTGCATTTTGATATGTATGGTCCCTTGAAAGTATGCTCACCTAGTGGTGCTTTTATTTTGTGACCTTTATTGATGATCACTTAAGGAAGCTTTTGATTTATGTTTTGAAGACTAGAGATCAAGTCTTTTATGTATTTAAATAATTTCATGCCTTTATTGAGAAACAAACTAGTAAAAAGCTAAAATGGGTCTGTATTGATAATAGTGGTGAGTACAGTGGTGCATTTGACGAGTATTGTAGAATGAAAATTATAAATAATAATCCCAAGTTTCAATCTTGGGTCAACCATATTGCTCTTAAAGGAAGTGGGGAAATTTCGTTTTAGTGTCCATTGCATTTGCTTTTTCTTAAGTAATATGTTTGTAGACAAGAATTATATAAATTATTTCAAATTGCATTGTGGCAAAGGAGAAAATTAACAAAATTACAAAATTTCAATTCAAATGGTTATTAATAATGGATTTATCCCTATAAGAATTTAAAATTCTAAAAGTTGAAAAAAGACAATATTTTGATCATTAAATTTATTGTTAATATCATTACATTTTAAATAGTGAGAAAAATATAATATTTGAAAATTTTAATTGAAAAAAAATACAAGTAATGGACTTAATTCGACAAAATACACTTTAGTAAATTATAATTATAAATAGTAATCCAAGGTTTCAATCTTCGGTCAACCATATTACTCTTGAGGGGAGTGGGGAAATTTCTTATTAGTGTCCATTGCATTTGTTTTTTCTTAAGTAATATGTTTGTACAAAAAAATTATATAAATTATTTCAAATTGCATTGTGGTAAAGGAGAAAATTAAAAAAATTACAAAATTTAAATTTAAATGATTTTTAACAATGGATTTATCCCTATAAGAATTTAAAATTCTAAAAGTTGAAAAAATACAATATTTTGATCATTAAATTTATTGTTAATGCCTTTACATTTTAAATAGTGAGAAAAATATAATATTTGAAAATTTTAATTGAAAAAAAAATACAAGTAATGGACTCAATTCGACAAAATACACTTTAGTAAAGGATAATTATAAATAGTAATCTCAAGTTTCAATCTTGGGTCAACCATATTACTCTTGAGGGGAGTGGGGAAATTTCTTATTAGTATCCATTACATTCGCTTTTTCTTAAGTAATATGTTTGTAGACAAGAATTATATAAATTATTTCAAATTGCATTGTGGCAAAGGAGAAAATTAACAAAATTACAAAATTTAAATTTAAAAGATTTTTAACAATGGATTTATCCTTATAAGACTTTAAAATTCTAAAAGTTGAAAAAACACAATATTTTGATCATTAAATTTATTGTTAATGCCATTACATTTTGAATAGTGAAAAAAATATAATATTTGAAAATTTTAATTGAAATAAAATACATGTAATGGACTCAATTCTACAAAATACTCTTTAGTGAATGAAAATTACAAATAATACTCCCAATTTTCAATCTTGGGTCAACCATATTACTCTTGAGGGAAGTGGGAAAATTTCGTTTTATTGTCCATTGCATTTGCTTTTTCTTAAATAATATGTTTGTAGAGAAGAATTATATAAATTATTTCAAAATGCATTGTGGCAAAGGAGAAAATTTAAAAAATTACAAAATTTAAATTTAAAAGCTTTTTCACAATGGATTTATCCCTATAAGACTTTAAAATTCTAAAAGTTGAAAAAACGCAATATTTTGATCATTAAATTTATTGTTAATGTCATTACATTTTGAAGAGTGAGAAAAACATAATATTTGAAAATTTTAATTGAAAAAAAATACAAGTAATGGACACAATTCTACAAAATACACTTTAGTAAATGAAAATTATAAATAGTAATCCCAAGTTTCAATCCTGGCTCAACCATATTGCACTTGAGGGGAGTGGGGAAATTTCTTCTTAGTGTCCATTGCATTTGTTTTTCCTTAAGTAATATGTTAGTAGACAAGAATTATATAAATTATTTCAAATTGCATTGTGACAAAGGAGAAAATTAAAAAAATTACAAAATTTAGATTTAAAAGATTTTTAACAATGGATTTATCCCTATAAGACTTTAAAATTCTAAAAGTTGAAAAAACACAATATTTTGATCATTAAATTTATTATTAATGCCATTACATTTTGAAGAGTGACAAAAACATAATATTTGAAAATTTTAATTGAAAAAGAATACAAGTAATGGACTCAATTCTACAAAATCCACTTTAGTGAATAAAAATTATAAATAGTAATCCCAAGTTTCAATCTTGGCTCAACCATATTGCTCTTGAGGGGAGTGGGGAAATTTCTTCTTAGTATCCATTGCATTTGTTTTTTCCTAAGTAATATGTTAGTAGACAAGAATTATATAAATTATTTCAAATTGCATTGTGACAAAGGAGAAAATTAAAAAAGTTACAAAATTTAGATTTAAAAGATTTTTAACAATGGATTTATCCCTATAAGACTTTAAAATTCTAAAAGTTGAAAAAACACAATATTTTGATCATTAAATTTATTATTAATGCCATTACATTTTGAAGAGTGACAAAAACATAATATTTGAAAATTTTAATTAAAAAAGAATACAAGTAATGGACTCAATTCTACAAAATCCACTTTAGTGAATAAAAATTATAAATAGTAATCCCAAGTTTCAATCTTGGCTCAACCATATTGCTCTTGAGGGGAGTGGGGAAATTTCTTCTTAGTGTCCATTGCATTTGTTTTTTCCTAAGTAATATGTTAGTAGACAAGAATTATATAAATTATTTCAAATTGCATTGTGACAAAGGAGAAAATTAAAAAAGTTACAAAATTTAGATTTAAAAGATTTTTAACAATGGATTTAACCCTATACGACTTTAAAATTCTAAAAGTTGAAAAAACACAATATTTTGATCATTAAATTTATTATTAATGCCATTACATTTTGAATAGTGACAAAAACATAATATTTGAAAATTTTAATTGCAAAAAAATACAAGTAATAGACTCAATTCTACAAAATATACTTTAGTGAATGAATATTATAAATAGTAATCCCAAGTTTCAATCTTGGGTCAACCATATTACTCTTGAGGGGAGTGGGGAAATTTCTTAAGTAATATGTTTGCAAACAAGAATTATATAAATTATTTCAAATTGCATTGTGACAAAGGAGAAAATTAAAAAAATTACAAAATTTAAATTTAAATGATTTTTAACAATGGATTTATCCCTATAAGAATTTAAAATTATAAAATTTGAAAAAAGACAATATTTTGATTATTAAATTTATTGTTAATGTCATTACATTTTAAATAGTGAGAAAAACATAATATTTGAAAATTTTAATTGTAAAAAAAATACAAGTAATGGACTTAATTCTACAATATACACTTTAGTGAATGAAAATTATAAATAGTAATCCCAAGTTTCAATCTTGGGTCAACGATATTACTCTTGAGGGGAGTGGGGAAATTTGGTATTAGTGTCCATTGCATTTGCTTTTTCTTAAGTAATATGCTTGTAAACAAGAATTATATAAATTATTTCAAATTGCATTGTGACAAAGGAGAAAATTAAAAAAATTACAAAATTTAAATTTAAATGATTTTTAACAATGGATTTATCCCTCTAAGAATTTAAAATTATAAAATTTGAAAAAAGAAAATATTTTGATCATTAAATTTATTGTTAATGCCATTACATTTTAAATAGTGAAAAAAACATAATATTTGAAAATTTTAATTGAAAAAAAATACAAATAATGGACTCAATTCGACAAAATACACTTTAGTAAATGATAATTATAAATAGTAATCCAAGGTTTCAATCTTGGGTCAACAATAATGCTCTTCAGGGGAGTGGGGAAATTTCTTATTAGTGTCCATTGCATTTCTTTTTTCTTAACTAATATGTTTGTAGACAAGAATTATATAAATTATTTCAAATTGCATTGTGGTAAAAGAGAAAATTAAAAAAATTACAAAATTTAAATTTAAATGATTTTTAATAATAGATTTATCTTTATAAGACTTTAAAATTCTAAAAGTTGAAAAAACACAATATTTTGATCATTAAATTTATTCTTAATGCCATTACATTTTAAATAGTGAGAAAAACATAATATTTGAAAATTTTAATTCAAAAAAAATACAAAGTAATGGACTCAATTCGACAAAATACATTTTAGTAAATGATAATTATAAATAGTAATCCAGGTTTCAATCTTGGGTCAACCATAATGCTCTTAAAGGGAGTGGGGAAATTTCTTATTAGGTGTCCATTGCATTGTTTTTTCTTAAATAATATGTTTGTAGACAACGATTATATAAATTATTTCAAATTGCATTGTGGCAAAGGAGAAAATTAAAAAAAATTACAAAATTTTAAATTTAAAAGATTTTTAACTATGGATTTATCCCTATAAGAATTTAAAATTCTAAAAGTTGTAAAAAGACAATATTTTGATCACTCAATTATTGTTAATGCCATTACATTTTAAATAGTGAGAAAAACAGAATATTTTGAAAATTTTAATTGAAAAAAATATAAGTAATGGACTCAATTCGACAAAATACACTTTAGTAAATGATAATTATAATAGTAATCCAAGGTTTCAATCTTGGGTCCACCATAATGCTCTTAAGGGGAGTGGGGGAACATTCCTTCTTAGTGTCCATTGCATTTGTTTTTTTAAGTAATATGTTTGTAGACAAGAATTATATAAATTATTTCAAATTGCATTGTGGTAAAGGAGAAAATTAAAAAAATTACAAAATTTAAATTTAAATGATTTTTAACAATGGATTTATCCCTATAAGAATTTAAAATTCTAAAAGTTGAAAAAAGACAATATTTTGATCATTAAATTTATTGTTAATGCCATTACATTTTAAATAGTGAGAAAAACATAATATTTGAAAATTTTAATTGAAAAAAAATACAAGTAATGGACTCAATTCGACAAAATACACTTTAGTAAATGATAATTATAAATAGTAATCCCAAGTTTCAATCTTGGGTCAACATATTACTCTTGAGGGGAGTGGGGAAATTTCTTATTAGTGTCCATTGCATTTGTTTTTTCTTAAGTAATATGTTTGTAAACAAGAATTATATAAATTATTTCAATTGCATTGTGGTAAAGGAGAAAATTAAAAAAAATACAAAATTTAAATTTAATAGATTTTTAACAATGGATTTATCGCTATAAGAATTTAAAATTCTAAAAGTTGAAAAAGACAATATTTTGATCATTAAATTTATTGTTAATGCCATTACATTCTAAATAGTGAGAAAAACATAATATTTGAAAATTTTCATTTTGAAAAAATACAAGTAATGGACTCAATTCTACAAAATACACTTTAGTGAATGAAAATTATAAATAATAATCTCAGGTTTCCATCTGGTCAACCACTATTGCTTTTAAGGGGAGTGGGGAAATTTCTTATTAGTGTCCATGCATTTGTTTTTTCTTAAGTAATATGTTTGTACACAAGAATTATATAAATTATTTCAAATTGCATTGTGGTAAAGGAGAAAATTAAAAAAATTACAAATTTAAATTTAATATTTTTAAACAATAGATTTATCCCTAATAACATTTAAAATTCTAAAAATTGACAAAAGACAATATTTTGATCATTAAATTTATTGTTAATACCATTACATTCTGAATAGTGAGAAAAACATAATATTTGAAAATTTTATTTGTAAAAAAATACAAGTAATGGACTCAATTCTACAAATACACTTTAGTGAATGAAAATTATAAATAGTAATCCCAAGTTTCAATCTTGGGTCACCATATTACTCTTGAGGGGAGTGGGGAAATTTGTCATTAGTGTCCATTGCATTTGCTTTTTCTTAAGTAATATGTTTGTAAACAAGAATTATATAAATTATTTCGAAATTGCATTGTGGCTAAAGGAGAAAATTAAAAAAATTACAAAATTTAAATTTAAATGATTTTTAACAATGGATTTATCCTATAAGAATTTAAAATTCTAAAGTTGAAAAAGACAATATTTTGATCATTAAATTTATTGTTAATGCCATTACATTCTAAATAGTGAGAAAAACATAATATTTGAAAATTTTAATTGAAAAAAAATACAAGTAATGGAGTCAATTCGACAAAATACACTTTAGTAAATGATAATTATAAATAGTAATCTCAAGGTTTCAATCTTGGGTCAACATAATGCTCTTAAGGGGAGTGGGGAAATTTCTTATTAGTGTCCATTGCATTTGTTTTTTCTTAAGTAATATGTTTGTACACAAGAATTATATAAATTATTTCAAATTGCATTGTGGTAAGGGAGAAAATTAAAAAAATTACAAAATTTAAATTTAAATGATTTTTAACAATAGATTTATCCCTATAATACTTTAAAATTCTAAAATTGACAAAAGACAATATTTTGATCATTAAATTTATTGTTAATGCCATTACATTTTGAATGGTGAGAAAACATAATATTTGAAAATTTTATTTGTAAAAAAATACAAGTAATGGACTCAATTCTACAAAATACACTTTAGTGAATGAAATTATAAATAGTAATCCCAAGTTTCAATCTTGGGTCAACGATATTACTCTTGAGGGGAGTGGGGAAATTTGTCATTAGTGTCCATTGCATTTGCTTTTTCTTAAGTAATATGTTTGTAAACAAGAATTATATAAATTATTTCAAATTGCATTGTGGTAAAGAGAAAATTAAAAAAATTACAAATTTAAAT
Source organism: Bruguiera gymnorhiza (assembly GCA_020883675.1). Classification (NCBI taxonomy): domain Eukaryota; kingdom Viridiplantae; phylum Streptophyta; class Magnoliopsida; order Malpighiales; family Rhizophoraceae; genus Bruguiera; species Bruguiera gymnorhiza. The sequence continues at coordinate 167,492 of JAIRCJ010000117.1, read as the reverse complement.
TTAAATGATTTTTAACAATGGATTTATCCCTATAAGAATTTAAAATTCTAAAGTTGAAAAAAGACAATATTTTGATCATTAAATTTATTGTTAATGCCATTACATTCTAAATAGTGAGAAAAACATAATATTTGAAAATTTTAATTGAAAAAAAATACAAGTAATGGACTCAATTCTACAAAATACACTTTAGTGAATGAAAATTATAAATAGTAATCTCAAGTTTCAATCTTGGGTCAACCATATTACTCTTAAGGGGAGTGGGGAAATTTGTTATTAGTGTCCATTGCATTTGTTTTTCTTAAGTAATATGTTTGTAAACAAGAATTATATAAATTATTTCAAATTGCATTGTGGTAAAGGAGAAAATTAAAAAACTTACAAATTTAAATTTAAATGATTTTAACAATAGATTTATCCCTATAAGAATTTAAAATTCTAAAAGTTGAAAAAAGACAATATTTTGATCATTAAATTTATTATTAATGCCATTACATTCTAAATAGTGAGAAAAACATAATATTTGAAAATTTTAATTGAAAAAAATACAAGTAATGGACTCAATTCTACAAAATACACTTTAGTAAATGATAATTATAAATAGTAATCCAAGGTTTCAATCTTGGGTCAACCATAATACTCTTGAAGGGGAGTGGGGAAATTTGTTATTAGTGTCCATTGCATTTGCTTTTTCTTAAGTAATATGTTTGTAAACAAGAATTATATAAATTATTTCAAATTGCATTGTGGTAAGGAGAAAATTAAAAAAATTACAAAATTTAAATTTAAATGATTTTTAACAATGGATTTATCCTATAAGAATTTAAAATTCTAAAAGTTGAAAAAAGACAATATTTTGATCATTAAATTTATTGTTAATGCCATTACATTCAAAATAGTGAGAAGAACATAATATTTGAAAATTTTAAGTTGAAAAAAAAATACAAGTAATGGAGTCAATTCGACAAAATACACTTTTGTAAATGATAATTATAAATAATAATCTCAGGTTTCCATCTTGGGTCAACCATATTGCTCTTAAGGGGAGTGGGGAAATTTCTTATTAGTGTCCATTGCATTTGTTTTTTCTTAAGTAATATGTTTGTACAAAAGAATTATATAAATTATTTCAAATTGCATTGTGGTAAAGGAGAAAATTAAAAAATTACAAAATTTAAATTTAAATGATTTTTAACAATGGATTTATCCCTATAATACTTTAAAATTCTAAAAATTGACAAAAGACAATATTTTGATCATTAAATTTATTGTTAATGCCATTACATTTTGAATGGTGAGAAAAACATAATATTTGAAAATTTTATTTGTAAAAAAATGAAAATTTTATTTCTAAAAAAATACAAGTAATGGACTCAATTCTACAAAATACACTTTAGTGAATGAAAATTATAGATAGTAATCCCAAGTTTCAATCTTGGGTCAACGATATTACTCTTGAGGGGTGTGGGGAAATTTGTCATTAGTGTCCATTGCATTTGCTTTTTCTTAAGTAATATGTTTGTAAATAAGAATTATATAAATTATTTGAAATTGCATTGTGGTAAAGGAGAAATTAAAAAATTACAAAATTTAAATTTAAATGATTTTTAACAATGGATTTATCCCTATAAGAATTTAAAATTCTAAAAGTTGAAAAAAGACAATATTTTGATCATTAAATTTATTGTTAATGCCATTACATTCAAATAGTGAGAAAAACATAATATTTGAAAATTTTAATGAAAAAAAATACAAGTAATGGACTCAATTCTACAAATACACTTTAGTGAATGAAAATTATAAATAGTAATCTCAGGTTTCAATCTTGGGTCAACCATATTGCTCTTAAGGGAGTGGGGAAATTTCTTATTAGTGTCCATTGCATTTGTTTTTCTTAAGTAATATGTTTGTACACAAGAATTATATAAATTATTTCAAATTGCATTGTGGTAAAGGAGAAAATTAAAAAATTACAAAATTTAAATTTAAATGATTTTAACAATGGATTTATCCCTATAAGATTTAAAATTCTAAAAATTGAAAAAGACAATATTTTGATCATTAAATTTATTGTTAATACCATTACATTTTGAATAGTGAGAAAAACATAATATTTGAAAATTTTATTGTAAAAAAAATACAAGTAATGGACTCAATTCTACAAAATACACTTTAGTGAATGAAAATTATAAATAGTAATCCCAAGTTTCAATCTTGGGTCAACGATATTACTCTTGAGGGGAGTGGGGAAATTTGCTTATTAGTGTCCATTGCATTTGTTTTTCTTAAGTAATATGTTTGTAAACAAGAATTATATAAATTATTTCAAATTGCATTGTGGTAAAGGAGAAAATTAAAAAAATTACAAAATTTAAATTTAAAGATTTTTAACAATGGATTTATCCCTATAAGAATTTAAAATTCTAAAAGTTGAAGAAAGACAATATTTTGATCATTAAATTTATTGTTAATACCATTACATTCTAAATAGTGAGAAAAACATAATATTTGAAAATTTTCATTGAAAAAAAATACAAGTAATGGACTCAATTCTACAATATACACTTTAGTGAATGAAAATTATAAATAGTAATCTCAGGTTTCAATCTTGGGTCAACCATTATACTCTTAAGGGGAGTGGGGAAATTTCTTATTAGTGTCCATTGCATTTGTTTTTTCTTAAGTAATATGTTTGTACACAAGAATTATATAAATTATTTCAAATTGCATTGTGGTAAAGGAGAAAATTAAAAAAATTACAAAATTTAAATTTAAATGATTTTTAACAATGGATTTATCCCTATAAGAATTTAAAATTCTAAAAGTTGAAGAAAGACAATATTTTGATCATTAAATTTATTGTTAATACCATTACATTCTAAATAGTGAGAAAAACATAATATTTGAAAATATTCATTGAAAAAAAATACAAGTAATGGACTCAATTCGACAAAATACACTGTAGTAAATGATAATTATAAATCGTAATCCAAGGTTTCAATCTTGGGTCAACCATAATACTCTTAAGGGGAGTGGGGAAATTTCTTATTAGTGTCCATTGCATTTGTTTTTTCTTAAGTAATATGTTTGTAGACAAGAATTATATAAATTATTTCAACTTGCATTTTGGCAAGGGAGAAAATTAAAAAAATTACAAAATTTAAACTTAAAAGATTTTTAAAAATGGATTTATCCCTAAAAGAATTTAAAATTCTAAAAGTTGAAAAAAGACAATATTTTGATCATTAAATTTATTATTAATGCCATTACATTCAAAATAGTGAGAAGAACATAATATTTGGAAATTTTAAGTGAAAAAAAAATGCAAGTAATGGAGTCAATTCGACAAAATACACTTTAGTAAATGATAATTATAAATAATAATCTCAGGTTTCCATCATGGGTCAACCATATTGGTCTGAAGGGGAGTGGGGAAATTTCTTCTTAGAGTCCATTGCATTTGTTTTTTCTTAAGTAATATGTTTGTACAAAAGAATTATATAAACTATTTCAAATTGCATTGTGGTAAAGGAGAAAATTAAAAAAATTACAAAATTGAAATTTAAATGATTTTTAACAATGGATTTATCCCTATAATACTTTAACATTCTAAAAATTGACAAAAGACAATATTTTGATCATTAAATTTATTGTGAATGCCATTACATTTTGAATGGTGAGAAAAACATAATATTTAAAAATGTTATTTGTAAAAAAAATGAAAATTTTATTTCTAAAAAAAATACAAGTAATGGACTCAATTCTACAAAATACACTTTAGTGAATGAAAATTATAGATAGTAATCCCAAGTTTCAATCTTGGGTCAACCATATTACTCTCGAGGGGTGTGGGGAAATTTGTCATTAGTGTCCATTGTATTTGCTTTTTCTTAAGTAATATGTTTGGAAACAAGAATTATGTAAATTATTTGAAATTGCATTGTGGTAAAGGAGAAAATTAAAAAAATTACAAAATTGAAATTTAAATAATTTTTAACAAAGGATTTATCCTTATAAGAATTTAAAATTCTAAAAGTTGAAAAAAGACAATATTTTGATCCTTAAATTTATTGTTAGTGCCATTACATTCAAAATAGTGAGAAAAACATAATATTTGAAAATTTCAAGTGAAAAAAAATACAAGTAATGGAGTCAATTCGACAAAATACACTTTATTAAATGATAATTATAAATAATAATCTCAGGTTTCCATCTTGGGTCAACCATATTGCTTTTAAAGGGAGTGGGGAAATTTCTTATTAGTGTCCATTGCATTTGTTTTTCTTAAGTAATATGTTTGTACACAAGAATTATATAAACTATTTCAAATTGCATTGTGGTTAGGGAGAAAATTAAAAAAATTACAAAATTTAAATTTAAAAGATTTTTAACAATGGATTTATCCCTATAATACTTTAAAATTCTAAAAATTGACAAAAGACAATATTTTGACCATTACATTTATTGTTAATGTCATTACATTTTGAATGGTGAGAAAAACATAATATTTAAAAATTTTATTTGTAAAAAAAATGAAAATTTTATTTCTAAAAAAAATACAAGTAATGGACTCAATTCTACAAAATACACTTTAGTGAATGAAAATTATAGATAGTAATCCCAAGTTTCAATCTTGGGTCAACCATATTACTCTCGAGGGGTGTGGGGAAATTTGTCATTAGTGTCCATTGTATTTGCTTTTTCTTAAGTAATATGTTTGTAAACAAGAATTATATAAATTATTTGAAATTGCATTGTGGTAAAGGAGAAAATTAAAAAAATTACAAAATTTAAATTTAAATGATTTTTAACAAAGGATTTATCCTTATAAGAATTTAAAATTCTAAAAGTTGAAAAAAGACAATATTTTGATCCTTAAATTTATTGTTAGTGCCATTACATTCAAAATAATGAGAAAAACATAATATTTGAAAATTTCAAGTGAAAAAAAATACAAGTAATGGAGTCAATTCGACAAAATACACTTTATTAAATGATAATTATAAATAATAATCTCAGGTTTCCATCTTGGGTCAACCATATTGCTTTTAAGGGGAGTGGGGAAATTTCTTATTAGTGTCCATTGCATTTGTTTTTCTTAAGTAATATGTTTGTACACAAGAATTATATAAATTATTTCAAATTGCATTGTGGTAAAGGAGAAAATTAAAAAAATTACAAAATTTACATTTATTTTTAACAATAGATTTATCCCTATAATACTTTAAAATTCTAAAAATTGACAAAAGACAATATTTTGATCATTAAATTTATTGTTAATACCATTACATTTTGAATGGTGAGAAAAACATAATATTTGAAAATTTTATTTGTAAAAAAATAAAAGTAATGGACTCAATTCTACAAAATACACTTTAGTAAATGTAAATTATAAATAGTAATCCCAAGTTTCAATCTTGGGTCAACGATATTACTCTTGAGGGGAGTGGGGAAATTTGTCATTAGTGTCCACTGCATTTGCTTTTTCTTAAGTAATATGTTTGTAAAAAAGAATTATATAAATTATTTCAAATTGCATTGTGGTAAAGGAGAAAATTAAAAAAATTACAAAATCTAAATTTAAAAGATTTTTAACAATGGATTTATCGCTATAAGAATTTAAAATTCTAAATGTTGATAAAAAACAATATTTTGATCATTAAATTTATCGTTAATGCCATTACATTCTAAATAGTGGGAAAAATATAATATTTGAAAATTTTCATTGAAAAAAAATACAAGTAATGGACTCAATTCTACAATATACACTTTAGTGAATGAAAATTATAACTAGTAATCTCAGGTTTCAATTTTGGGTTAACCATAATACTCTTAAGGGGAGTGGGGAAATTTCTTATTAGTGTCCATTGCATTTGTTTTTTCTTAAGTAATATGTTTGTAAACAAGAATTATATAAATTATTTCAAATTGCATTTTGGTAAAGGAGAAAATTAAAAAAATTACAAGATTTAAATTTAAATGATTTTTAACAATGGATTTATCCCTATAAGAATTTAAAATTCTAAGAGTTGAAGAAAGACAATATTTTGATCATTAAATTTATGGTTAATACCATTACATTCTAAATACTGAGAAAAACATAATATTTGAAAATTTTCATTGAAAAAAAATACAAGTAATGGACTCAATTCTACAATATACACTTCAGTGAATGAAAATTATAAACAGTAATCTCAGGTTTCAATCTTGGGTCAACCATAATACTCTTAAGGGGAGTGGGGAAATTTCCTATTAGTGTCCATTGCATTTATTTTTTCTTGAGTAATATGTTTGTACACAAGAATTATATAAATGATTTCAAATTGCATTGTGGTAAAGGAGAAAATTAAAAAAATTACAAAATTTAAATTTAAATGATTTTTAACAATAGATTTAACCCTATAATAGTTTAAAATTCTAAAAATTGACAAAAGACAATATTTTGATCATTAAATTTATTGTTAATGCTATTACATTTTGAATGATGAGAAAAACATAATATTTGAAAAATTTTTTTGTAAAAAAAATGAAAATTTTATTTGTAAAAAAAATACTAGTAATGGACTCAATTCTACAAAATACACTTTAGTGAATGAAAATTATAAATAGTAATCCCAAGTTTCAATCTTGGGTCAACGATATTACTCTTGAGGGGAGTGGGGAAATTTGCCATTAGTTTCCATTGCATTTGCTTTTTCCTAAGTAAGATGTTTGTAAACAAGAATTATATAAATTATTTCGAATTGCATTGTGGTAAAGGAGAAAATTAAAAAAATTACAAAATTTAAATTTAAAAGATTTTGAACAATGGATTTATCCCTATAAGAATTTAAAATTCTAAAAGTTAAAAAAGACAATATTTTGATCATTAAATTTATTGTTAATGCCATTACATTCTAAATAGTGAGAAAAACATAATATTTGAAAATTTTCATTCAAAAAAAATACAAGTAATGGACTCTATTATACAATATACACTTTAGTGAATGAAAATTATAAATAGTAATCTTAGGTTTCAATCTTGGGTCAACCATAATACTTCTTAAGGGGAGTGGGAAAATTTCTTATTAGTGTCCATTGCATTTGTTTTTTCTTAAATAATATGTTTGTACACAAGAATTATATAAATTATTTCAAATTGCATTGTGGTAAAGGAGAAAATTAAAAAAATTACAAGATTTAAATTTAAATAATTTTTAACAATGGATTTATCCCTATAAGAATTTAAAATTCTAAAAGTTGAAGAAAGACAATATTTTGATCATTAAATTTATTGTTAATGCCATTACATTCTAAATAGTGAGAAAAACATAATATTTGAAAATTTTCATTCAAAAAAAATACAAGTAATGGACTCAATTATACAATATACACTTTAGTGAATGAAAATTAGAAATAGTAATCTTAGGTTTCAATCTTGGGTCAACCATAATACTTCTTAAGGGGAGTGGGAAAATTTCTTATTAGTGTCCATTGCATTTGTTTTTTCTTAAATAATATGTTTGTACACAAGAATTATATAAATTATTTCAAATTGCATTGTGGTAAAGGAGAAAATTAAAAAAATTACAAGATTTAAATTTAAATAATTTTAACAATGGATTTATCCCTATAAGAATTTAAAATTCTAAAAGTTGAAGAAAGACAATATTTTGATCATTAAATTTATGGTTAATACCATTACATTCTAAATAGTGAGAAAAACATAATATTTGAAAATTTTCATTGAAAAAAAATACAAGTAATGGACTCAATTCTACAACATACACTTCAGTGAATGAAAATTATAAATAGTAATCTCAGGTTTCAATCTTGGGTCAACTATAATACTCTTAAGGGGAGTGGGGAAATTTCTTATTAGTGTCCATTGCATTTGTTTTTTCTTAAGTAATATGTTTGTAGACAAGAATTATATAAATTATTTCAACTTGCATTTTGGCAAGGGAGAAAATTAAAAAAATTACAAAATTTAAACTTAAAAGATTTTTAACAATGGATTTATCCCAATAAGAATTTAAAATTCTAAAAGTTGAAAAAAGACAATATTTTGATCATTAAATTTATTATTAATGCCATTACATTCAAAATTGTGAGAAGAACATAATATTTGAAAATTTTAAGTGAAAAAAAATGCAAGTAATGGAGTCAAGTCGACAAAATACACTTTACTAAATGATAATTATAAATAATAATCTCAGGTTTCCATCTTGGGTGAACCATATTGGTCTGAAGGGGAGTGGGGAAATTTCTTATTAGAGTCCATTGCATTTGTTTTTTCTTAAGTAATATGTTTGTGCAAAAGAATTATATAAACTATTTCAAATTGCATTGTGGTAAAGAGAAAATTAAAAAAATTACAAAATTTAAATTTAAAGGATTTTTAACAATGGATTTATCCCTATAATACTTTAAAATTCTAAAAATTGACAAAAGACAATATTTTGATCATTCAATTTATTGTTAATGCCATTACATTTTGAATGGTCAGAAAAACATAATATTTGAAAATTTTGTTTGTAAAAAAAATGAAAATTTTATTTGTAAAAAAAATACAAGTAATGGACTCAATTCTACAAAATACACTTTAGTGAATGAAATTATAGATAGTAATCCCAAGTTTCAATCTTGGGTCAACGATATTACTCTTGAGGGGTGTGGGGAAATTTGTCATTAGTGTCCATTGTATTTGCTTTTTCTTAAGTAATATGTTTGTAAACAAGAATTAAATAAATTATTTGACATTGCATTGTGGTAAAGGATAAATTAAAAAATTACAAAATTTAAATTTAAATGATTTTTAACAATGGATTTATCATTATAAGAATTTAGAATTCTAAAAGTTGAAAAAAGACAATATTTTGATCCTTAAATTTATTGTTAGTGCCATTACATTCAAAATAGTGAGAAGAACATAATATTTTTAACAATGGATTTATCCATATAATACTTTAAAATTCTAAAAATTGACAAAAGACAATATTTTGATCATTAAATTTATTATTAACGCCATTACATTTCGAATGGTGAGAAAAACATAATATTTGAAAATGTTATTTGTAAAAAAAATGAAAATTTTATTTCTAAAAAAATAACAAGTAATGGACTCAATTCTACAAAATACACTTTAGTGAATGATAATTATAAATAGTAATCCAAGGTTTCAATCCTGGGTCAACCATAATCCTCTTAGGGGAGTGGGGAAATTTCTTATTAGTGTCCATTTGTGTTTGTTTTTTCTTAAGTAATATGTTTGTAGACAAGAATTATGTAAATTATTTCAAATTGCATTGTGGTAAGGAGAAAATTTAAAAAATTACAAAATTTAAATTTAAAAGATTTTAACAATGGATTTATCCCTATAAAAATTTAAAATTCTAAAAGTTGAAAAAAGAAATATTTTTGATCATTAAATTTATTGTTAATGTCATTGCATTTTAAAATAGGAGAAAAACATAATATTTCAAAATTTTATTGATAAAAAATACAAGTAATGGCACTCAATTCAAAAAAATACACTTTAGTAAATGATAATTATAAATGTAATCCAAGGTTTCAATCCTGGGTCAACCATAATGCTCGTAAGGGGAGTGGCGGAAATTTCTTTATTAGTGTGCATTGCATTTGTTTTTTCTTCAGTAATATGTTTGTAGACAAGAATTTTGTAAATTATTTCAAATTGCCATTGTGCGTGAAGGAGAAAATTAAAAAAATTACAAAATTTAAATTTAAAAGATTTTTAACAATGGATTTATCCCTATAAGAATTTAAAATTCTAAAAGTTGAAAAAAGACAATATTTTGATCATTAAATTTATTGTTAATGCCATTACATTCTAAATAGTGAGAAAAACATAATATTTGAAAATTTTAATTTTTGAAAAAAAATACAAGTAATGGACTCAATTCTACAAAATACACTTTAGTGAATGAAAATTATAAATAGTAATCCCAAGTTTCAATCTTGGGTCAACATATTACTCTTGAGGGGAGTGGGGAAATTTGTCATTAGTGTCCATTGTATTGCTTTTTCTTAAGTAATATGTTTGTAAACAAGAATTATATAAATTATTTCAAATTGCATTGTGGTAAAGGAGAAAATTAAAAAAATTACAAAATTAAATTTAAATGATTTTAACAATGGATTTATCCCTATAAGAATTTAAAATTCTAAAAGTTGAAAAAAGACAATATTTTGATCATTAAATTTATTGTTAATGCCATTACATTTTAAATAGTGAGAAAAACATAATATTTGAAAATTTTAATTGAAAAAAAATACAAGTAATGGACTCAATTCGACAAAATACACTTTAGTAAATGATAATTATAAATAGTAATCCAAGGTTTCAATCTTGGGTCAACCATAATGCTCTTAAGGGGAGTGGGGAAATTTCTTATTAGTGTCCATTGCATTTGCTTTTTCTTAAGTAATATGTTTGTAAACAAGAATTATATAAATTATTTCAAATTGCATTGTGGTAAAGGAGAAAATTAAAAAAATTACAAAATTTAAATTTAAATGATTTTTAACAATGGATTTATCCCTATAAGAATTTAAAATTCTAAAAGTTGAAAAAAGACAATATTTTGATCATTAAATTTATTGTTAAATTCCATTACATTTTAAATAGTGAGAAAACATAACATTTGAAAAATTTAATTGAAAAAAAATACAAGTAATGGACTTCAATTCGACAATATACACTTTAGTAAATGAAAATTATAAATAGTAATCTCAAGGTTTCATCTTGGGTCAACCATAATGCTCTTAAGGGGAGTGGGGAAATTTCTTATTAGTGTCCATTGCATTTGTTTTTTCTTAAGTAATATGTTTGTACAAAGAATTATATAAATTATTTCAAATTGCATTGTGGTAAAGGAGAAAATTAAAAAAATTACAAAATTTAAATTTAAATGATTTTTAACAATGGATTTATCCCTATAAGATTTAAAATTCTAAAAGTTGAAAAAAGACAATATTTTGATCATTAAATTTATTGTTAATGCCATTACATTTTAAATAGTGAGAAAAACATAACATTTGAAAATTTTAATTGAAAAAAAATACAAGTAATGGACTCAATTCGACAAAATACACTTTAGTAAATGATAATTATAAATAGTAATCCAAGGTTTCAATCTTGGGTCAACCATAATGCTCTTAAGGGGAGTGGGGAAATTTCTTATTAGTGTCCATTGCATTTGTTTTTTCTTAAGTAATATGTTTGTACAAAGAATTATATAAATTATTTCAAATTGCATTGTGGTAAAGGAGAAAATTAAAAAAATTACAAAATTTAAATTTAAATGATTTTTAACAATGGATTTATCCCTATAAGAATTTAAAATTCTAAAAGTTGAAAAAAGACAATATTTTGATCATTAAATTTATTGTTAATGCCATTACATTTTAAATAGTGAGAAAAACATAATATTTGAAAATTTTAATTGAAAAAAAATACAAGTAATGGACTCAATTCGACAAAATACACTTTAGTAAATGATAATTATAAATAGTAATCTCAGGTTTCAATCTTGGGTCAACCATAATGCTCTTAAGGGGAGTGGGGAAATTTCTTATTAGTGTCCATTGCATTTGTTTTTTCTTAAGTAATATGTTTGTAGACAAGAATTATGTAAATTATTTCAAATTGCATTGTGGTAAAGGAGAAAATTAAAAAAATTACAAAATTTAAATTTAAAAGATTTTTAACAATGGATTTATCCTATAAGAATTTAAAATTCTAAAAGTTGAAAAAAGACAATATTTTGATCATTAAATTTATTGTTAATGCCATTACATTTTAAATAGTGAGAAAAACATAACATTTGAAAATTTTAATTGAAAAAAATACAAGTAATGGACTTAATTCGACAAAATACACTTTAGTAAATGATAATTATAAATAGTAATCTCAGGTTTCCATCTTGGGTCAACCATATTGCTCTTAAGGGGAGTGGGGAAATTTCTTATTAGTGTCCATTGCATTTGTTTTTTCTTAAGTAATATGTTTGTACAAAGAATTATATAAATTATTTCAAATTGCATTGTGGTAAAGGAGAAAATTAAAAAAATTACAAAATTTAAATTTAAATGATTTTTAACAATGGATTTATCCCTATAAGAATTTAAAATTCTAAAAGTTGAAAAAAGACAATATTTTGATCATTAAATTTATTGTTAATGCCATTACATTTTAAATAGTGAGAAAAACATAACATTTGAAAATTTTAATTGAAAAAAAATACAAGTAATGGACTCAATTCGACAAAATACACTTTAGTAAATGATAATTATAAATAGTAATCTCAGGTTTCCATCTTGGGTCAACCATAATGCTCTTAAGGGGAGTGGGGAAATTTCTTATTAGTGTCCATTGCATTTGTTTTTTCTTAAGTAATATGTTTGTACAAAAGAATTATATAAATTATTTCAAATTGCATTGTGGTAAAGGAGAAAATTAAAAAAATTACAAAATTTAAATTTAAATGATTTTTAACAATGGATTTATCCCTATAAGAATTTAAAATTCTAAAAGTTGAAAAAAGACAATATTTTGATCATTAAATTTATTGTTAATGCCATTACATTTTAAATAGTGAGAAAAACATAACATTTGAAAATTTTAATTGAAAAAAAATACAAGTAATGGACTCAATTCGACAAAATACACTTTAGTAAATGATAATTATAAATAGTAATCTCAGGTTTCAATCTTGGGTCAACCATAATGCTCTTAAGGGGAGTGGGGAAATTTCTTATTAGTGTCCATTGCATTTGTTTTTTCTTAAGTAATATGTTTGTACAAAAGAATTATATAAATTATTTCAAATTGCATTGTGGTAAAGGAGAAAATTAAAAAAATTACAAAATTTAAATTTAAATGATTTTTAACAATGGATTTATCCCTATAAGACTTTAAAATTCTAAAAGTTGAAAAAAGACAATATTTTGATCATTAAATTTATTGTTAATGCCATTACATTTTAAATAGTGAGAAAAACATAACATTTGAAAATTTTAATTGAAAAAAAATACAAGTAATGGACTTAATTCGACAAAATACACTTTAGTAAATGATAATTATAAATAGTAATCTCAGGTTTCCATCTTGGGTCAACCATATTGCTCTTAAGGGGAGTGGGGAAATTTCTTATTAGTGTCCATTGCATTTGTTTTTTCTTAAGTAATATGTTTGTAGACAAGAATTATGTAAATTATTTCAAATTGCATTGTGGTAAAGGAGAAAATTAAAAAAATTTCAAAATTTAAATTTAAAAGATTTTTAACAATGGATTTATCGCTATAAGAATTTAAAATTCTAAAAGTTGAAAAAAGACAATATTTTGATCATTAAATTTATTGTTAATGCCATTACATTTTAAATAGTGAGAAAAACATAACATTTGAAAATTTTAATTGAAAAAAAATACAAGTAATGGACTTAATTCGACAAAATACACTTTAGTAAATGATAATTATAAATAGTAATCTCAGGTTTCCATCTTGGGTCAACCATATTGCTCTTAAGGGGAGTGGGGAAATTTCTTATTAGTGTCCATTGCATTTGTTTTTTCTTAAGTAATATGTTTGTACAAAAGAATTATATAAATTATTTCAAATTGCATTGTGGTAAAGGAGAAAATTAAAAAAATTACAAAATTTAAATTTAAATGATTTTTAACAATGGATTTATCCCTATAAGAATTTAAAATTCTAAAAGTTGAAAAAAGACAATATTTTGATCATTAAATTTATTGTTAATGCCATTACATTTTAAATAGTGAGAAAAACATAACATTTGAAAATTTTAATTGAAAAAAAATACAAGTAATGGACTTAATTCGACAAAATACACTTTAGTAAATGATAATTATAAATAGTAATCTCAGGTTTCCATCTTGGGTCAACCATATTGCTCTTAAGGGGAGTGGGGAAATTTCTTATTAGTGTCCATTGCATTTGTTTTTTCTTAAGTAATATGTTTGTACAAAGAATTATATAAATTATTTCAAATTGCATTGTGGTAAAGGAGAAAATTAAAAAAATTTACAAAATTTAAATTTAAATGATTTTTAACAATGGATTTATCCCTATAAGAATTTAAAATTCTAAAAGTTGAAAAAAGACAATATTTTGATCATTAAATTTATTGTTAATGCCATTACATTTTAAATAGTGAGAAAAACATAACATTTGAAAATTTTAATTGAAAAAAAATACAAGTAATGGACTTAATTCGACAAAATACACTTTAGTAAATGATAATTATAAATAGTAATCTCAAGGTTTCAATCTTGGGTCAACCATAATGCTCTTAAGGGGAGTGGGGAAATTTCTTATTAGTGTCCATTGCATTTGTTTTTTCTTAAGTAATATGTTTGTACAAAAGAATTATATAAATTATTTCAAATTGCATTGTGGTAAAGGAGAAAATTAAAAAAATTACAAAATTTAAATTTAAATGATTTTTAACAATGGATTTATCCCTATAAGAATTTAAAATTCTAAAAGTTGAAAAAGACAATATTTTGATCATTAAATTTATTGTTAATGCCATTACATTTTAAATAGTGAGAAAAACATAATATTTGAAAATTTTAATTGAAAAAAAATACAAGTAATGGACTCAATTCGACAAAATACACTTTAGTAAATGATAATTATAAATAGTAATCTCAGGTTTCAATCTTGGGTCAACCATAATGCTCTTAAGGGGAGTGGGGAAATTTCTTATTAGTGTCCATTGCATTTGTTTTTTCTTAAGTAATATGTTTGTAGACAAGAATTATGTAAATTATTTCAAATTGCATTGTGGTAAAGGAGAAAATTAAAAAAATTTCAAAATTTAAATTTAAAAGATTTTTAACAATGGATTTATCCCTATAAGAATTTAAAATTCTAAAAGTTGAAAAAAGACAATATTTTGATCATTAAATTTATTGTTAATGCCATTACATTTTAAATAGTGAGAAAAACATAACATTTGAAAATTTTAATTGAAAAAAAATACAAGTAATGGACTTAATTCGACAAAATACACTTTAGTAAATGATAATTATAAATAGTAATCTCAGGTTTCCATCTTGGGTCAACCATATTGCTCTTAAGGGGAGTGGGGAAATTTCTTATTAGTGTCCATTGCATTTGTTTTTTCTTAAGTAATATGTTTGTACAAAGAATTATATAAATTATTTCAAATTGCATTGTGGTAAAGGAGAAAATTAAAAAAATTACAAAATTTAAATTTAAATGATTTTTAACAATGGATTTATCCCTATAAGAATTTAAAATTCTAAAAGTTGAAAAAAGACAATATTTTGATCATTAAATTTATTGTTAATGCCATTACATTT
This sequence comes from Bruguiera gymnorhiza, assembly GCA_020883675.1. NCBI lineage: Eukaryota > Viridiplantae > Streptophyta > Magnoliopsida > Malpighiales > Rhizophoraceae > Bruguiera > Bruguiera gymnorhiza. Next base: position 152,136 of record JAIRCJ010000117.1, on the reverse strand, counting down.
TAAATAGTGAGAAAAACATAACATTTGAAAATTTTAATTGAAAAAAAATACAAGTAATGGACTTAATTCGACAAAATACACTTTAGTAAATGATAATTATAAATAGTAATCTCAGGTTTCCATCTTGGGTCAACCATAATGCTCTTAAGGGAGTGGGGAAATTTCTTATTAGTGTCCATTGCATTTGTTTTTTCTTAAGTAATATGTTTGTACAAAGAATTATATAAATTATTTCAAATTGCATTGTGGTAAAGGAGAAAATTAAAAAAATTACAAAATTTAAATTTAAATGATTTTTAACAATGGATTTATCCCTATAAGAATTTAAAATTCTAAAAGTTGAAAAAAGACAATATTTTGATCATTAAATTTATTGTTAATGCCATTACATTTTAAATAGTGAGAAAAACATAACATTTGAAAATTTTAATTGAAAAAAAATACAAGTAATGGACTCAATTCGACAAAATACACTTTAGTAAATGATAATTATAAATAGTAATCTCAGGTTTCAATCTTGGGTCAACCATAATGCTCTTAAGGGGAGTGGGGAAATTTCTTATTAGTGTCCATTGCATTTGTTTTTTCTTAAGTAATATGTTTGTACAAAAGAATTATATAAATTATTTCAAATTGCATTGTGGTAAAGGAGAAAATTAAAAAAATTACAAAATTTAAATTTAAATGATTTTTAACAATGGATTTATCCCTATAAGAATTTAAAATTCTAAAAGTTGAAAAAAGACAATATTTTGATCATTAAATTTATTGTTAATGCCATTACATTTTAAATAGTGAGAAAAACATAACATTTGAAAATTTTAATTGAAAAAAAATACAAGTAATGGACTTAATTCGACAAAATACACTTTAGTAAATGATAATTATAAATAGTAATCTCAGGTTTCCATCTTGGGTCAACCATATGCTCTTAAGGGGAGTGGGGAAATTTCTTATTAGTGTCCATTGCATTTGTTTTTTCTTAAGTAATATGTTTGTACACAAGAATTATATAAATTATTTCAAATTGCATTGTGGTAAAGGAGAAAATTAAAAAAATTACAAAATTTAAATTTAAATGATTTTTAACAATGGATTTATCCCTATAAGAATTTAAAATTCTAAAAGTTGAAAAAAGACAATATTTTGATCATTAAATTTATTGTTAATGCCATTACATTTTAAATAGTGAGAAAAACATAACATTTGAAAATTTTAATTGAAAAAAAATACAAGTAATGGACTTAATTCGACAAAATACACTTTAGTAAATGATAATTATAAATAGTAATCTCAGGTTTCCATCTTGGGTCAACCATATTGCTCTTAAGGGGAGTGGGGAAATTTCTTATTAGTGTCCATTGCATTTGTTTTTTCTTAAGTAATATGTTTGTACAAAAGAATTATATAAATTATTTCAAATTGCATTGTGGTAAAGGAGAAAATTAAAAAAATTACAAAATTTAAATTTAAATGATTTTTAACAATGGATTTATCCCTATAAGAATTTAAAATTCTAAAAGTTGAAAAAAGACAATATTTTGATCATTAAATTTATTGTTAATGCCATTACATTTTAAATAGTGAGAAAAACATAACATTTGAAAATTTTAATTGAAAAAAAATACAAGTAATGGACTTAATTCGACAAAATACACTTTAGTAAATGATAATTATAAATAGTAATCTCAGGTTTCCATCTTGGGTCAACCATAATGCTCTTAAGGGGAGTGGGGAAATTTCTTATTAGTGTCCATTGCATTTGTTTTTTCTTAAGTAATATGTTTGTACAAAGAATTATATAAATTATTTCAAATTGCATTGTGGTAAAGGAGAAAATTAAAAAATTACAAAATTTAAATTTAAATGATTTTTAACAATGGATTTATCCCTATAAGAATTTAAAATTCTAAAAGTTGAAAAAAGACAATATTTTGATCATTAAATTTATTGTTAATGCCATTACATTTTAAATAGTGAGAAAAACATAACATTTGAAAATTTTAATTGAAAAAAAATACAAGTAATGGACTTAATTCGACAAAATACACTTTAGTAAATGATAATTATAAATAGTAATCTCAGGTTTCCATCTTGGGTCAACCATATTGCTCTTAAGGGGAGTGGGGAAATTTCTTATTAGTGTCCATTGCATTTGTTTTTTCTTAAGTAATATGTTTGTACAAAAGAATTATATAAATTATTTCAAATTGCATTGTGGTAAAGGAGAAAATTAAAAAAATTACAAAATTTAAATTTAAATGATTTTTAACAATGGATTTATCCCTATAAGAATTTAAAATTCTAAAAGTTGAAAAAAGACAATATTTTGATCATTAAATTTATTGTTAATGCCATTACATTTTAAATAGTGAGAAAAACATAACATTTGAAAATTTTAATTGAAAAAAAATACAAGTAATGGACTTAATTCGACAAAATACACTTTAGTAAATGATAATTATAAATAGTAATCTCAGGTTTCCATCTTGGGTCAACCATATGCTCTTAAGGGGAGTGGGGAAATTTCTTATTAGTGTCCATTGCATTTGTTTTTTCTTAAGTAATATGTTTGTACAAAGAATTATATAAATTATTTCAAATTGCATTGTGGTAAAGGAGAAAATTAAAAAAATTACAAAATTTAAATTTAAATGATTTTTAACAATGGATTTATCCTATAAGAATTTAAAATTCTAAAAGTTGAAAAAAGACAATATTTTGATCATTAAATTTATTGTTAATGCCATTACATTTTAAATAGTGAGAAAAACATAACATTTGAAAATTTTAATTGAAAAAAAATACAAGTAATGGACTTAATTCGACAAAATACACTTTAGTAAATGATAATTATAAATAGTAATCTCAGGTTTCCATCTTGGGTCAACCATATTGCTCTTAAGGGGAGTGGGGAAATTTCTTATTAGTGTCCATTGCATTTGTTTTTTCTTAAGTAATATGTTTGTACAAAAGAATTATATAAATTATTTCAAATTGCATTGTGGTAAAGGAGAAAATTAAAAAAATTACAAAATTTAAATTTAAATGATTTTTAACAATGGATTTATCCCTATAAGAATTTAAAATTCTAAAAGTTGAAAAAAGACAATATTTTGATCATTAAATTTATTGTTAATGCCATTACATTTTAAATAGTGAGAAAAACATAACATTTGAAAATTTTAATTGAAAAAAAATACAAGTAATGGACTCAATTCGACAAAATACACTTTAGTAAATGATAATTATAAATAGTAATCTCAGGTTTCCATCTTGGGTCAACCATAATGCTCTTAAGGGGAGTGGGGAAATTTCTTATTAGTGTCCATTGCATTTGTTTTTTCTTAAGTAATATGTTTGTACAAAGAATTATATAAATTATTTCAAATTGCATTGTGGTAAAGGAGAAAATTAAAAAAATTACAAAATTTAAATTTAAATGATTTTTAACAATGGATTTATCCCTATAAGAATTTAAAATTCTAAAAGTTGAAAAAAGACAATATTTTGATCATTAAATTTATTGTTAATGCCATTACATTTTAAATAGTGAGAAAAACATAACATTTGAAAATTTTAATTGAAAAAAAATACAAGTAATGGACTAATTCGACAAAATACACTTTAGTAAATGATAATTATAAATAGTAATCTCAGGTTTCCATCTTGGGTCAACCATATTGCTCTTAAGGGGAGTGGGGAAATTTCTTATTAGTGTCCATTGCATTTGTTTTTTCTTAAGTAATATGTTTGTACAAAGAATTATATAAATTATTTCAAATTGCATTGTGGTAAAGGAGAAAATTAAAAAAATTACAAAATTTAAATTTAAATGATTTTTAACAATGGATTTATCCCTATAAGAATTTAAAATTCTAAAAGTTGAAAAAAGACAATATTTTGATCATTAAATTTATTGTTAATGCCATTACATTTTAAATAGTGAGAAAAACATAACATTTGAAAATTTTAATTGAAAAAAAATACAAGTAATGGACTTAATTCGACAAAATACACTTTAGTAAATGATAATTATAAATAGTAATCTCAGGTTTCCATCTTGGGTCAACCATATTGCTCTTAAGGGAGTGGGGAAATTTCTTATTAGTGTCCATTGCATTTGTTTTTTCTTAAGTAATATGTTTGTACAAAAGAATTATATAAATTATTTCAAATTGCATTGTGGTAAAGGAGAAAATTAAAAAAATTACAAAATTTAAATTTAAATGATTTTTAACAATGGATTTATCCCTATAAGAATTTAAAATTCTAAAAGTTGAAAAAAGACAATATTTTGATCATTAAATTTATTGTTAATGCCATTACATTTTAAATAGTGAGAAAAACATAACATTTGAAAATTTTAATTGAAAAAAAATACAAGTAATGGACTTAATTCGACAAAATACACTTTAGTAAATGATAATTATAAATAGTAATCTCAGGTTTCCATCTTGGGTCAACCATATTGCTCTTAAGGGGAGTGGGGAAATTTCTTATTAGTGTCCATTGCATTTGTTTTTCTTAAGTAATATGTTTGTAGACAAGAATTATGTAAATTATTTCAAATTGCATTGTGGTAAAGGAGAAAATTAAAAAAATTTACAAAATTTAAATTTAAAGATTTTTAACAATGGATTTATCCCTATAAGAATTTAAAATTCTAAAAGTTGAAAAAGACAATATTTTGATCATTAAATTTATTGTTAATGCCATTACATTTTAAATAGTGAGAAAAACATAACATTTGAAAATTTTAATTGAAAAAAAATACAAGTAATGGACTTAATTCGACAAAATACACTTTAGTAAATGATAATTATAAATAGTAATCTCAAGGTTTCCATCTTGGGTCAACCATATTGCTCTTAAGGGAGTGGGGAAATTTCTTATTAGTGTCCATTGCATTTGTTTTTTCTTAAGTAATATGTTTGTACAAAAGAATTATATAAATTATTTCAAATTGCATTGTGGTAAAGGAGAAAATTAAAAAATTACAAAATTTAAATTTAAATGATTTTTAACAATGGATTTATCCCTATAAGAATTTAAAATTCTAAAAGTTGAAAAAAGACAATATTTTGATCATTAAATTTATTGTTAATGCCATTACATTTTAAATAGTGAGAAAAACATAACATTTGAAAATTTTAATTGAAAAAAAATACAAGTAATGGACTTAATTCGACAAAATAGACTTTAGTAAATGATAATTATAAATAGTAATCTCAGGTTTCCATCTTGGGTCAACCATATGCTCTTAAGGGAGTGGGGAAATTTCTTATTAGTGTCCATTGCATTTGTTTTTTCTTAAGTAATATGTTTGTAGACAATAATTATGTAAATTATTTCAAATTGCATTGTGGTAAAGGAGAAAATTAAAAAAATTTCAAAATTTAAATTTAAAAGATTTTTAACAATGGATTTATCGCTATAAGAATTTAAAATTCTAAAAGTTGAAAAAAGACAATATTTTGATCATTAAATTTATTGTTAATGCCATTACATTTTTAAATAGTGAGAAAAACATAACATTTGAAAATTTTAATTGAAAAAAATACAAGTAATGGACTTAATTCGACAAAATACACTTTAGTAAATGATAATTATAAATAGTAATCTCAGGTTTCCATCTTGGGTCAACCATATTGCTCTTAAGGGGAGTGGGGAAATTTCTTATTAGTGTCCATTGCATTTATTTTTTCTTAAGTAATATGTTTGTACAAAAGAATTATATAAATTATTTCAAATTGCATTGTGGTAAAGGAGAAAATTAAAAAACCTACAAAATTTAAATTTAAATGATTTTTAACAATGGATTGATCCCTATAATACTTTAAAATTCTAAAAGTTGAAAAAAGACAATATTTTGATCATTAAATTTATTGTTAATTCCCTTACATTTTAAATAGTGAGAAAAACATAACATTTGAAAATTTTAATTGAAAAAAAATACAAGTAATGGACTCAATTCGACAAAATACACTTTAGTGAATGAAATTATAAATAATAATCTCAGGTTTCTATCTTGGGTCAACCATAATGCTCTTAAGGGAGTGGGGAAATTTCTTATTAGTGTCCATTGCATTTGTTTTTCTTAAGTATATGTTTGTACAAAAGAATTATATAAATTATTTCAAATTGCATTGTGGTAAAGGAGAAAATTAAAAAAATTACAAAATTTAAATTTAAATGATTTTAACAATGGATTTAACCTATAATATTTAAAATTCTAAAAGTTGAAAAAAGACAATATTTTGATCATTAAATTTATTGTTAATGCCATTACATTTAAATAGTGAGAAAAACATAACATTTGAAAATTTTAATTGAAAAAAAATACAAGTAATGGACTCAATTCGACAAAATACACTTTAGTAAATGATAATTATAAATTGTAATCTCAGGTTTCCATTTTGGGTCAACCATAATTGCTCTTAAGGGAGTGGGGAAATTTCTTATTNTTTTTTAATTGAAAAAAATACCAGTAATGAACTCAATTCGACAAATACACTTTAGTAAATGATAATTATAAATAGTAATCCAAGGTTTCAATCTTGGGTCAAACCATAATGCTCTTAAGGGGAGTGGGGAAATTTCTTATTAGTGTCCATTGCATTTGCTTTTTCTTAAGTAATATGTTTGTAAACAAGAATTATATAAATTATTTCAAATTGCATTGTGGCAAAGGAGAAAATTAAAAAAATTACAAAATTTAAATTTAAATGATTTTTAACAATGGATTTATTCCTATAAGAATTTAAAATTCTTAAAGTTGAAAAAAGACAATATCTTGATAATTAAATTTATTGTTAATACCATTACATTCTAAATAGTGAGAAAAACATAAGATTTGGAAATTTTAATTGAAAAAAAATACAAGTAATGGACTCAATTCGACAAAATACACTTTAGTAAATGATAATTATAAATAGTAATTCAAGGTTTCAATCTTGGGTCAACCATAATGCTCTTAAGGGGAGTGGGGAAATTTCTTATTAGTGTCCATTGCATTTGTTTTCTCTTAAGTAATATGTTTTAGACAATAATTATATAAATTATTTCAAATTGCATTGTGGTAAAGGAGAAAATTAAAAAAATTACAAAATTTAAATTTAAATGATTTTTAAGAATTGATTTATCCCTGTAAGAATTTAAAATTCTAAAAGTTGAAAAAAGACAATATTTTGATCATTAAATTTATTGTTAATACCATTACATTTTAAATAGTGAGAAAAACATAATATTTGAAAATTTTAATTGAAAAAAAATACAAGTAATGGACTCAATTCGACAAAATACACTTTAGTAAATGATAATTATAAATAGTAATCCAAGGTTTCAAACTTGGGTCAACCATAATGCTCTTAAGGGGAGTGGGGAAATTTCTTATTAGTGTCCATTGCATTTGTTTTTCTTAAGTAATATGTTTGTAGACAAGAATTATGTAAATTATTTCAAATTGCATTGTGGCAAAGGAGAAAATTAAAAAATTAATAAATTTAAATTTAAATGATTTTTAACAATGGATTTATCCCTATAAGAATTTAAAATTCTTAAAGTTGAAAAAAGACAATATTTTGATAATTAAATTTATTGTTAATGCCATAACATTCTAAATAGTGAGAAAAACATAATATTTGACAATTTTAATTGAAAAAAAATACAAGTAATGGACTCAATTCGACAAAATACACTTTAGTAAATGATAATTATAAATAGTAATCCAAGGTTTCAATCTTGGGTCAACCATAATGCTCTTAAGGGGAGTGGGGAAATTTCTTATTAGTGTCCATTGCATTTGCTTTTTCTTAAGTAATATGTTTGTAAACAAGAATTATATAAATTATTTCAAATTGCATTGTGGCAAAGGAGAAAATTAAAAAATTACAAAATTTAAATTTAAATGATTTTTAACAATGGATTTATCCTATAAGAATTTAAAATTCTTAAAGTTGAAAAAAGACAATATTTGATAATTAAATTTATTGTTAATACCATTACATTCTAAATAGTGAGAAAAACATAATATTTGGAAATTTTAATTGAAAAAAAATACAAGTAATGGACTCAATTCGACAAAATACACTTTAGTAAATGATAATTATAAATAGTAATCCAAGGTTTCAATCTTGGGTCAACCATAATGCTCTTAAGGGGAGTGGGGAAATTTCTTATTAGTGTCCATTGCATTTGCTTTTTCTTAAGTAATATGTTTGTAAACAAGAATTATATAAATTATTTCAAATTGCATTGTGGTAAAGGAGAAAATTAAAAAAATTACAAAATTTAAATTTAAATGATTTTTAACAATGGATTTATCCCTATAAGAATTTAAAATTCTAAAAGTTGAAAAAAGACAATATTTTGATCATTAAATTTATTGTTAATGCCATTACATTTAAATAGTGAGAAAAACATAATATTTGAAAATTTTAATTGAAAAAAAATACAAGTAATGGACTCAATTCGACAAAATACACTTTAGTAAATGATAATTATAAATAGTAATCCAAGGTTTCAATCTTGGGTCAACCATAATGCTCTTAAGGGGAGTGGGGAAATTTCTTATTAGTGTCCATTGCATTTGTTTTTCTTAAGTAATATGTTTGTAAACAAGAATTATATAAATTATTTCAAATTGCATTGTGGCAAAGGAGAAAATTAAAAAAATTACAAAATTTAAATTTAAATGATTTTTAACAATGGATTTATTCCTATAAGAATTTAAAATTCTTAAAGTTGAAAAAAGACAATATTTTGATAATTAAATTTATTGTTAATACCATTACATTCTAAATAGTGAGAAAAACATAATATTTGAAATTTTAATTGAAAAAAAATACAAGTAATGGACTCAATTCGACAAAATACACTTTAGTAAATGATAATTATAAATAGTAATCCAAGGTTTCAATCTTGGGTCAACCATAATGCTCTTAAGGGGAGTGGGGAAATTTCTTATTAGTGTCCATTGCATTTGCTTTTTCTTAAGTAATATGTTTGTAACAAGAATTATATAAATTATTTCAAATTGCATTGTGGTAAAGGAGAAAATTAAAAAAATTAATAAATTTAAATTTAAATGATTTTTAACAATGGATTTATCCCTATAAGAATTTAAAATTCTAAAGTTGAAAAAAGACAATATTTTGATCATTAAATTTATTGTTAATACCATACATTTTAAATAGTGAGAAAAACATAATATTTGAAATTTTAATTGAAAAAAAATACAAGTAATGGACTCAATTCGACAAAATACACTTTAGTAAATGATAATTATAAATAGTAATCCAAGGTTTCAATCTTGGGTCAACCATAATGCTCTTAAGGGGAGTGGGGAAATTTCTTATTAGTGTCCATTGCATTTGTTTTTTCTTAAGTAATATGTTTGTAAACAAGAATTATATAAATTATTTCAAATTGCATTGTGGCAAAGGAGAAAATTAAAAAAATTACAAAATTTAAATTTAAATGATTTTTAACAATGGATTTATCCCTATAAGAATTTAAAATTCTTAAAGTTGAAAAAAGACAATATTTTGATAATTAAATTTATTGTTAATACCATTACATTCTAAATAGTGAGAAAAACATAATATTTGAAAATTTTAATTGAAAAAAAATACAAGTAATGGACTCAATTCGACAAAATACACTTTAGTAAATGATAATTATAAATAGTAATCCAAGGTTTCAATCTTGGGTCAACCATAATGCTCTTAAGGGGAGTGGGGAAATTTCTTATTAGTGTCCATTGCATTTGTTTTTCTTAAGTAATATGTTTGTAACAATAATTATATAAATTATTTCAAATTGCATTGTGGTAAAGGAGAAAATTAAAAAAATTACAAAATTTAAATTTAAATGATTTTTAACAATGGATTTATCCCTATAAGAATTTAAAATTCTAAAAGTTGAAAAAAGACAATATTTTGATCATTAAATTTATTGTTAATACCATTACATTTTAAATAGTGAGAAAAACATAATATTTGAAAATTTTAATTGAAAAAAAATACAAGTAATGGACTCAATTCGACAAAATACACTTTAGTAAATGATAATTATAAATAGTAATCCAAGGTTTCAATCTTGGGTCAACTATAATGCTCTTAAGGGGAGTGGGGAAATTTCTTATTAGTGTCCATTGCATTTGCTTTTTCTTAAGTAATCTGTTTGTAAACAAGAATTATATAAATTATTTCAAATTGCATTGTGGCAAAGGAGAAAATTAAAAAAATTAATAAATTTAAATTAAATGATTTTTAACAATGGATTTATCCCTATAAGAATTTAAAATTCTTAAAGTTGAAAAAAGACAATATTTTGATAATTAAACTTATTGTTAATGCCATAACATTCTAAATAGTGAGAAAAACATAATATTTGAAAATTTTAATTGAAAAAAAATACAAGTAATGGACTCAATTCGACAAAATACACTTTAGTAAATGATAATTATAAATAGTAATCCAAGGTTTCAATCTTGGGTCAACCATAATGCTCTTAAGGGGAGCGGGGAAATTTCTTATTAGTGTCCATTGTATTTGTTTTTTCTTAAGTAATATGTTTGTAACAAAGAATTATATAAATTATTTCAAATTGCATTGTGGTAAAGGAGAAAATTAAAAAAAATACAAAATTTAAATTTAAATGATTTTTAACAATGGATTTATCCCTATAATAATTGAAAATTCTAAAAATTGACAAATGACAATATTTTAATCATTAAATTTATTGTTAATACCTTTACATTTTGAATGCTGAGAAAAACATAATCTTTAAAAATTTTAATTGTAAAAAAACACAACTAATGGACTCAATTCTACAAAATACACTTTAGTGAATGAAAATTATAAATAGTAATCCCAAGTTTCTATCTTGGGTAAACGATATTGCTCTTGAGGGGAGTGGGGAAATTTGTCATTAGTGTCCATCACATTTGCTTTTTCTTAAGTAATATGTTTGTAAACAAGAATTATATAAATTATTTCAAATTGCATTGTGACAAAGGAGAAAATTAAAAAAATTACAAAATATAAATTTAAATGATTTTTAACAATGGATTTATTCCTATAAGAATTTAAAATTCTTAAAGTTGAAAAAAGTCAATATCTTGATAATTAAATTTATTGTTAATACCATTACATTCTAAATAGTGAGAAAAACATAAGATTTGGAAATTTTAATTGAAAAAAAATACAAGTAATGGACTCAATTCGACAAAATACACTTTAGTAAATGATAATTATAAATAGTAATCCAAGGTTTCAATCTTGGGTCAACCATAATGCTCTTAAGGGGAGTGGGGAAATTTCTTATTAGTGTCCATTGCATTTGTTTTCTCTTAAGTAATATGTTTGTAGACAAGAATTATGTAAATTATTTCAAATTGCATTGTGGTAAAGGAGAAAAGTAAAAAAATTACAAAATTTAAATTTAAATGATTTTTAAGAATTGATTTATCCCTGTAAGAATTTAAAATTCTAAAAGTTGAAAAAAGACAATATTTTGATCATTAAATTTATTGTTAATACCATTACATTTTAAATAGTGAGAAAAACATAATATTTGAAAATTTTAATTGAAAAAAAATACAAGTAATGGACTCAATTCGACAAAATACACTTTAGTAAATGATAATTATAAATAGTAATCCAAGGTTTCAATTTTGGGTCAACCATAAAGCTCTTAAGGGGAGTGGGGAAATTTCTTATTAGTGTCCATTGCATTTGCTTTTTCTTAAGTAATATGTTTCTAAACAAGAATTATATAAATTATTTCAAATTGCATTGTGGCAAAGGAGAAAATTAAAAAAATTAATAAATTTAAATTAAATGATTTTTAACAATGGATTAATCACTATAAGAATTTAAAATTCTTAATGTTGAAAAAAGACAATATTTTGATAATTAAACTTATTGTTAATGCCATAACATTCTAAATAGTGAGAAAAACATAATATTTGAAAATTTTAATTGAAAAAAAATACAAGTAATGGACTCAATTCGACGAAATACACTTTAGTAAATGATAATTATAAATAGTAATCCAAGGTTTCAATCTTGGGTCAACCATAATGCTCTTAAGGGGAGTGGGGAAATTTCTTATTAGTGTCCATTGCATTTGCTTTTTCTTAAGTAATATGTTTGTAAACAAGAATTATATAACTTATTTCAAATTGCATTGTGGCAAAGGAGAAAACTAAAAAAATTAATAAATTTAAATTTAAATGATTTTTAACAATGGATTTATCCCTATAAGAATTTAAAATTCTTAAAGTTGAAAAAAGACAATATTTTGATAATTAAACTTATTGTTAATGCCATAACATTCTAAATAGTGAGAAAAACATAATATTTGACAATTTTAATTGAAAAAAAATACAAGTAATGGACTCAATTCGACAAAATACACTTTAGTAAATGATAATTATAAATAGTAATCCAAGGTTTCAAACTTGGGTCAAACATAATGCTCTTAAGGGGAGTGGGGAAATTTCTTATTAGTGTCCATTGCATTTGCTTTTTCTTAAGTAATATGTTTGTAAACAAGAATTATATAAATTATTTCAAATTGCATTGTGGCAAAGGAGAAAACTAAAAAAATTAATAAATTTAAATTTAAATGATTTTTAACAATGGATTTATCCCTATAATAATTTAAAATTCTTAAAGTTGAAAAAAGACAATATTTTGATAATTAAATTTATTATTAATGCCATAACATTCTAAATAGTGAGAAAAACATAATATTTCACAATTTTAATTGAAAAAAAAATACCAGTAATGGACTCAATTCGACAAAATACACTTTAGTAAATGATAATTATAAATAGTAATCCAAAGTTTCAATCTTGAGTCAACCATAATACTCTTAAGGGGAGTGGGTAAATTTCTTATTAGTGTCTATTGCATTTGTTTTTTCTTAAGTAATATGTTTGTAGACAAGAATTATGTAAATTATTTCAAATTGCATTGTGGTAAAGGAGAAAATTAAAAAAATTACAAAATTTAAATTTAAATGATTTTTAACAATCGATTTATCCCTATAATACTTTAAAATTCTAAAAGTTGGAAAACGACAATATTTTGATCATTAAATTTATTTTGAATACCATAACATTTTAAATAGTGAGAAAAACATAACATTTGAAAATTTTAATTGAAAAAAAATACAAGTAATGGACTCAATTCGACAAAATACACTTTAGTAAATGATAATTATAAATAGTTGAAGTTCCCAACTTCACCCTAGGATCTACTAGTTTGTGATACTGAGAGGGGGGGTGAATCAGTATCACCACAATTCACAATTCGCAGGAAAGTGAACAACTTCAATCTCTTCTTAAAAGCGAACTCTTTCTCAGATTCGACTAAGGTAGATCTATTGCTACCTACTAATCACAATAGTCCCCAAAGTCACCTTTCAGACACCTTGCCTAATAGACAATTCGGATGTTCTTGTTTAGGTCTTCGTTAGGTTATGGGTTGGCTGATACTTTAGCTGCGTTCACAACTCAATTCAAAACACAGAACGTAAAGCAAATTAAGGACACACGAGATTTACGTGGTTCCGTCAACGTGACGTACATCCACGGTGGTAGGGACTCTCCCTTACCGAGACTATCCACTATACTTGAGAATTCCAGTTACAATGGATGTCTTAATCTTCTGCTCCTTTCACTATTGCAATTACTAAGCAAGTACAATACAAAGAGTGTCACTTACTGTGTCTACCCTTCGTCTAGCTTGTCTTGCCTCTGTTGAATTGAAAGGCTGCTCCACTGCCGCTTAGAAGTTCACCACAACGCTCTCTAACCTCTCTTGAAGAAATCTAGAAATACGTTGAGTTCTTTCTGATGCTTCGCCAAATTCCTTTTCTAGGTTGTCTCACACAGCTCCTGCTTTCACCGTCTCAAGGTTTCACAGCTTGCACTCAAGCTTCTGGTCTGCCGTTTCACGTCTCACGACCTGCCCCACGCTTCTGATCAGTCACGCTGTTGCACGTTCTGGTCTCACGCTTCTGGTCTGCCGTTTCACGTCTCTTGGCCTGCCTCACGCTACTGGTTTTTCTGGTTCACGTCTCTCGGCCTGCCTCACGCTTCTAGTCTGCTGTCTTCTCTTCCGGGTGGTCTCACGGATACCAGGTCTGCTGTCTTCTCTTCCGGGTGGTCTCACGGATACCAGGTCTGCTGTCTTCTCTTCCGGGTGGTCTGTTTCTTATTTCTCCTCTTGCTGGTTGTGCGTTTCTGGTTTGGTTGCAGGATGTGTTTCTGGTTTGCTTGCAGGAGGCGTTTCTGGTTTGCTTGCAGGATGTGTTTTTGGTTTGCTTGCAGGACGTGTTTCTGGTTTGCTTGCAGGACGTGTTTCTGGTTTGCTTGCAGGAGGTTGCACGTTCTGGTTTGCTCTCCCGGTGGTGACGTTTCTGGTTTGCTCTCCTGGTGGTGTTGTTTCTGATCTCTTGCCGTTCTGCTCTCTCTTCCTTTTGGCCGGTTGCTGTAGGGTTGCTGTTTATTCAATTGTGTTGGCCCTCTGCCCTAGTTTTGTCTTCCAAGGCCTTTATATACTCTCTTCCATAAAACCCTAATAGGGCTTACATGGCGGATTTACGTTCTTGCCCTTACGCGGCAGATTTACTTTCTTGCCCTTCCATGTGACTTTACTGCCCTTCCATATGACTTTACTCTCTTGCACACTTAACCCTAGTTGACAACAATTACAACCCATACAAGGCTGTGGGAACAACAATAGTAATCCAAGGTTTCAATCTTGGGTCAACCATAATGCTCTTAAGGGGAGTGGGGAAATTTCTTATTAGTGTCCATTGCATTTGCTTTTTCTTAAGTAATATGTTTGTAAACAAGAATTATATAAATTATTTCAAATTGCATTGTGGCAAAGGAGAAAATTTAAAAAATTAATAAATTTAAAATTAAATGATTTTTAACAATGGATTTATCCCTATAAGAATTTAAAATTCTTAAAGTTGAAAAAAGACAATATTTTGATAATTAAACTTATTGTTAATGCCATAACATTCTAAATAGTGAGAAAAACATAATATTTGAAAATTTTCATTGAAAAAAAATGCCAGTAATGGACTCAATTCGGCAAAATACACTTTAGTAAATGATAATTATAAATAGTAATCCAAGGTTTCAATCCTGCGTCGACCATAATGCTCTTGAGGGGAGTGGGGAGAATTCTTGTTAGTGTCTATTGCATTTGTATTTTCTTAAGTAATATGTTTGTAAACAAGAATTATATAAATTATTTCAAATTGCATTGTGGCAAAAGAGAAAATTAAAAAAATTACAAAATTTAAATTGAAATGATTTTTAACAATGGATTTATTCTTATAAGAATTTAAAATTCTTAAATTTGAAAAAAGACAATATCTTGATAATTAGATTTATTGTCAATACCATTACATTCTAAATAATGAGAAAAACATAAGATTTGGAAATTTTAATTGAAAAAAAATACAAGTAATGGACTCAATTCGACAAAATACACTTTAGTAAATGATAATTATAAATAGTAATCCAAGGTTTCAATCTTGGGTCAACCATAATGCTCTTAAGGGGAGTGGCGAAATTTCTTATTAGTGTCCATTGCATTTGCTTTTTCTTAAGTAATATGTTTGTAAACAAGAATTATATAAATTATTTCAAATTGCATTGTGGCAAAGGAGAAAACTAAAAAAATTAATAAATTTAAATTTAAATGATTTTTAACAATTGATTTATCCCTATAAGAATTTAAAATTCTTAAAGTTGAAAAAAGACAATATTTTGAAAATTAAACTTATTGTTAATGCCATAACATTCTAAATAGTGAGAAAAACATAATATTTGACAATTTTAATTGAAAAAAATACAAGTAATGGACTCAATTCGACAAAATACACTTTAGTAAATGATAATTATAAATAGTAATCCAAGGTTTCAAACTTGGGTCAAACATAATGCTCTTAAGGGGAGTGGGGAAATTTCTTATTAGTGTCCATTGCATTTGCTTTTTCTTAAGTAATATGTTTGTAAACAAGAATTATATAAATTATTTCAAATTGCATTGTGGCAAAGGAGAAAACTAAAAAAATTAATAAATTTAAATTTAAATGATTTTTAACAATGGATTTATCCCTATAAGAATTTAAAATTCTTAAAGTTGAAAAAAGACAATATTTTGATAATTAAATTTATTATTAATGCCATAACATTCTAAATAGTGAGAAAAACATAATATTTCACAATTTTAATTGAAAAAAAATACAAGTAATGGACTCAATTCGACAAAATACACTTTAGTAAATGATAATTATAAATAGTAATCCAAGGTTTCAATCTTGGGTCAACCATAATGCTCTTAAGGGGAGTGGGGAAATTTCTTATTAGTTGTCCATTGCATTTGTTTTCTCTTAAGTAATATGTTTTTCGACAATAATTATATAAATTATTTCAAATTGCATTGTGGTAAAGGAGAAAATTAAAAAAATTACAAAATTTAAATTTAAATGATTTTTAATAATTGATTTATCCCTGTAAGAATTTAAAATTCTAAAAGTTGAAAAAAGACAATATTTTGATCATTAAATTTATTGTTAATACCATTACATTTTAAATAGTGAGAAAAACATAATATTTGAAAATTTTAATTGGAAAAAAATACAGGTAATGGACTCAATTCGACAAAATACACTTTAGTAAATGATAATTATAAATAGTAATCCAAGGTTTCAAACTTGGGTCAACCTTAATGCTCTTAAGGGGAGTGGGGAAATTTCTTATTAGTGTCCATTGCATTTGCTTTTTCTTAAGTAATATGTTTGTAAACAAGAATTATATAAATTATTTCAAATTGCATTGTGGCAAGGAGAAAATTAAAAAAATTAATAAATTTAAATTGAAATGATTTTTAACAATGGATTTATCCCTATAAGAATTTAAAATTCTTAAAGTTGAAAAAAGACAATATTTTGGTAATTAAACTTATTGTTAATGCCATAACATTCTAAATAGTGAGAAAAATATAATATTTGAAAATTTTAATTGAAAAAAAAATACCAGTAATGGACTCAATTCGACAAATACACTTTAGTAAATGATAATTATAAATAATAATCCAAGGTTTCAAACTGGGTCAAACATAATGCTCTTAAGGGGAGTGGGGAAATTTCTTATTAGTGTCCATTGCATTGCTTTTTCTTAAGTAATATGTCTTGTAAAACAAGAATTATATAAACTATTCAAATTGCATTGTGGGTAAAGGAGAAAATTAAAAAATTACAAAATTTAAACTTTAAATGTTTTTTAACTATGGATTTATTTCTATAAGAATTTAAAATTCTTAAGCTTGAAAAAAGACCAATATTCTTGATCACATTAAATTTATTTATTAATACCATTACATTCTAAATAGTGAGAAAAACATAAAATTTGGAAATTTTAATTTGAAAAAAAACTCACCAAGCTAAGGACCTCAAATTGACAAAAATACCACTTTAGTTAATGATAATTATAAATAGTAATTCCAGGTTTTCAATCTTGGGCCAACCATAATGCCTTTCAGGGAGTGGGGGGAAACTTTCTTATTAGTGTCCACTTGCCATTATGTTTTCTCTTAAGTAATATGTTTTTAGANAGTTTCAATCTTGGGTCAAAACGCATATTTGCTTCTTACAGGGGAGGTGGGGAAATTTCTTCATTCAGTGTCCAATTGGCATTTGCTTTTTATCTAAGTTAGCATACTGTTGTGTACAAAGAATTATCATATTAATTTCAAAGATTGCATTGTGGGTAAAGGGAAGAAATTATAAACAAAGTTAACAAAATGTTCAATTAAATTGCTTTTTATACAATCGGATTTATCCCTATAATACTTTTAAAATTCTAAAAAATTGACTAAAAAGACAACATTTGATCATTAAATTTATGTGTTAACTCCCAATACATTTGAACTGGTGAAGAAAAACATAATTATTGAAAATTTTATTATGCTAAAAAAAATACAAGTGATGGGACTCCAATTCTATCTAGCAAAATAGCCACTTTAGTGGAATGAAAAATTATAAATAGTAATCCCAAGTTCAATCTTGGGTCAGACGATATTGACTCGTTGGGGGAGTGGGGAAATTTGTCATTAGTGTCCATTGCATTTGCTTTTTCTTAAGTAATATGTTTGTAAACAAGAATACATAAATTATTTCAAATTGCATTGTGGTAATGGAGAAAATTAAAAAAATTACAAAATTTACATTTAAATGATTTTTAACAATGGATTTATCCCTATAAGAATTCAAAATTCTAAAAGTTGAAAAAAGACAATATTTTGATTTTAAATTTATTGTTAATATCATTACATTTAAATAGTGAGAAAAAACATAATATTTGAAAATTTTAATTAAGAACAAAATACAAGTAATGGACTCAATTCGACAAAATACACTTTATTAAATGATAATTATAAATAGTAATCCAAGGTTTAAATCTTGGGTCAACCATAATGCTCTTAAGGGGAGTGTGGAAATTTCTTATTAGTGTCCATTGCATTTGTTTTTTCTTAAGTAATATGTTTGTAGACAATAATTATATAAATTATTTCAAATTGCATTGTGGCAAGGGAGAAAATTAAAAAAATTACAAAATTTAAATTTAAAAGATTTTTAACAATGGATTTACCCCTATAAAATTTAAAATTCTAAAAGTTGAAAAAAGACAATATTTTGATCATTAAATTTATTGTTAATGCCATTACATTCTAAATAGTGAGAAAAACATAATATTTGAAAATTTTAATTGAAAAAAAATACAAGTAATGGACTCAATTCGACAAAATACACTTTAGTAAATGATAATTATAAATAGTAATCCCAGGTTTCAATCTTGGGTCAACCATATTGCTCTTAAGGGGAGTGGGGAAATTTCTTATTAGTGTCCATTGCATTTGTTTTTCTTAAGTAATATGTTTGTAAACAAGAATTATATAAATTATTTCAAATTGCATTGTGGTAAAGGAGAAAATTAAAAAAATTACAAAATTTAAATTTAAATGATTTTTAACAATGGATTTATCCCTATAAGAATTTAAAATTCTAAAAGTTGAAAAAGACAATATTTTGATCATTAAATTTATTGTTAATGCCATTACATTTTAAATAGTGAGAAAAACATAATATTTGAAAATTTTAATTGAAAAAAAATACAAGTAATGGACTCAATTCGACAAAATACACTTTAGTAAATGATAATTATAAATAGTAATCCAAGGTTTCAATCTTGGGTCAACCATAATGCTCTTAAGGGGAGTGGGGAAATTTCTTATTAGTGTCCATTGCATTTGTTTTTTCTTAAGTAATATGTTTGTAACAAAGAATTATATAAATTATTTCAAATTGCATTGTGGTAAAGGAGAAAATTAAAAAAATTACAAAATTTAAATTTAAATGATTTTTAACAATGGATTTATCCCTATAAGAATTTAAAATTCTAAAAGTTGAAAAAAGACAATATTTTGATCATTAAATTTATTGTTAATGCCATTACATTTAAATAGTGAGAAAAACATAATATTTGAAAATTTTAATTGAAAAAAATACAAGTAATGGACTCAATTCGACAAAATACACTTTAGTAAATGAAAATTATAAATAGTAATCCAGGTTTCAATCTTGGGTCAACCATAATGCTCTTAAGGGGAGTGGGGAAATTTCTTATTAGTGTCCATTGCATTTGTTTTTTCTTAAGTAATATGTTTGTAGACAAGAATTATATAAATTATTTCAAATTGCATTGTGGCAAGGAGAAAATTAAAAAAATTACAAAATTTAAATTTAAAAGATTTTTAACAATAGATTTATCCCTATGAGAATTTAAATTGTAAAAGTTGAAAAAAGACAATATTTGATCATTAAATTTATTGTTAATGCCATTACATTTAAATAGTGAGAAAAACATAATATTTGAAAATTTTAATTGAAAAAAAATACAAGTAATGGACTCAATTCGACAAAATACACTTTAGTAAATGATAATTATAAATAGTAATCTCAGGTTTCCATCTTGGGTCAACCATATTGCTCTTAAGGGGAGTGGGGAAATTTCTTATTAGTGTCCATTGCATTTGTTTTTTCTTAAGTAATATGTTTGTAAGACAAGAATTATATAAATTATTTCAAATTGCATTGTGGCAAAGGAGAAAATTAAAAAAATTACAAAATTTAAATTTAAATGATTTTTAACAATGGATTTATCCCTATAAGAATTTAAAATTCTAAAGTTGAAAAAAGACAATATTTTGATCATTAAATTTATTGTTAATGCCATTACATTCTAAATAGTGAGAAAAACATAATATTTGAAAATTTTAATTGAAAAAAAATACAAGTAATGGACTCAATTCGACAAAATACACTTTAGTAAATGATAATTATAAATAGTAATCAAGGTTTCAATCTTGGGTCAACCATAATGCTCTTAAGGGGAGTGGGGAAATTTCTTATTAGTGTCCATTGCATTTGTTTTTTCTTAAGTAATATGTTTGTACAAAGAATTATATAAATTATTTCAAATTGCATTGTGGTAAAGGAGAAAATTAAAAAAATTACAAAATTTAAATTTAAATGATTTTTAACAATGGATTTATCCCTATAAGAATTTAAAATTCTAAAAGTTGAAAAAAGACAATATTTTGATCATTAAATTTATTGTTAATGCCATTACATTTTAAATAGTGAGAAAAACATAATATTTGAAAATTTTAATTGAAAAAAAATACAAGTAATGGACTCAATTCGACAAAATACACTTTAGTAAATGATAATTATAAATAGTAATCCAAGGTTTCAATCTTGGGTCAACCATAATGCTCTTAAGGGGAGTGGGGAAATTTCTTATTAGTGTCCATTGCATTTGTTTTTTCTTAAGTAATATGTTTGTAACAAAGAATTATATAAATTATTTCAAATTGCATTGTGGTAAAGGAGAAAATTAAAAAATTACAAAATTTAAATTTAAATGATTTTTAACAATGGATTTATCCCTATAAGAATTTAAAATTCTAAAAGTTGAAAAAAGACAATATTTTGATCATTAAATTTATTGTTAATGCCATTACATTTTAAATAGTGAGAAAAACATAATATTTGAAAATTTTAATTGAAAAAAAATACAAGTAATGGACTCAATTCGACAAAATACACTTTAGTAAATGAAATTATAAATAGTAATCTCAGGTTTCAATCTTGGGTCAACCATAATGCTCTTAAGGGGAGTGGGGAAATTTCTTATTAGTGTCCATTGCATTTGTTTTTTCTTAAGTAATATGTTTGTAGACAAGAATTATATAAATTATTTCAAATTGCATTGTGGTAAAGGAGAAAATTAAAAAAATTACAAAATTTAAATTTAAATGATTTTTAACAATGGATTTATCCCTATAAGAATTTAAAATTCTAAAAGTTGAAAAAAGACAATATTTTGATCATTAAATTTATTGTTAATGCCATTACATTCTAAATAGTGAGAAAAACATAATATTTGAAAATTTTAATTGAAAAAAAATACAAGTAATGGACTCAATTCGACAAAATACACTTTAGTAAATGATAATTATAAATAGTAATCCAAGGTTTCAATCTTGGGTCAACCATAATGCTCTTAAGGGGAGTGGGGAAATTTCTTATTAGTGTCCATTGCATTTGCTTTTTCTTAAGTAATATGTTTGTAACAAGAATTATATAAATTATTTCAAATTGCATTGTGGTAAAGGAGAAAATTAAAAAAATTACAAAATTTAAATTTAAATGATTTTTAACAATGGATTTATCCCTATAAGAATTTAAAATTCTAAAAGTTGAAAAAAGACAATATTTTGATAATTAAATTTATTGTTAATGTCATTACATTTTAAATAGTGAGAAAAACATAATATTTGAAAATTTTAATTGAAAAAAAATAAAGTAATGGACTCAATTCGACAAAATACACTTTAGTAAATGATAATTATAAATAGTAATCCAAGGTTTCAATCTTGGGTCAACCATAATGCTCTTAAGGGGAGTGGGGAAATTTCTTATTAGTGTCCATTGCATTTGTTTTTCTTAAGTAATATGTTTGTAAACAAGAATTATATAAATTATTTCAAATTGCATTGTGGTAAAGGAGAAAATTAAAAAAATTACAAATTTAAATTTAAATGATTTTTAACAATGGATTTATCCCTATAAGAATTTAAAATTCTAAAAGTTGAAAAAAGACAATATTTTGATCATTAAATTTATTGTTAATGCCATTACATTTTAAATAGTGAGAAAAACATAATATTTGAAAATTTTAATTGAAAAAAATACAAGTAATGGACTCAATTCGACAAAATACACTTTAGTAAATGATAATTATAAATAGTAATCCAAGGTTTCAATCTTGGGTCAACCATAATGCTCTTAAGAGGAGTGGGGAAATTTCTTATTAGTGTCCATTGCATTTGTTTTTCTTAAGTAATATGTTTGTAAACAAGAATTATGTAAATTATTTCAAATTGCATTGTGGTAAAGGAGAAAATTAAAAAAATTACAAAATTTAAATTTAAATGATTTTTAACAATGGATTTATCCCTATAAGAATTTAAAATTCTAAAAGTTGAAAAAAGACAATATTTTGATCATTAAATTTATTGTTAATGCCATTACATTCTAAATAGTGAGAAAAACATAATATTTGAAAATTTTAATTGAAAAAAAATACAAGTAATGGACTCAATTCTACAAATACACTTTAGTGAATGAAATTATAAATAGTAATCTAAGGTTTCAATCTTGGGTCAACCATAATACTCTTAAGGGGAGTGGGGAAATTTCTTATTAGTGTCCATTGCATTTGTTTTTTCTTAAGTAATATGTTTGTACACAAGAATTATATAAATTATTTCAAATTGCATTGTGGTAAAGGAGAAAATTAAAAAAATTACAAAATTTAAATTTAAATGATTTTTAACAATGGATTTATCCCTATAAGAATTTAAAATTCTAAAAGTTGAAAAAAGACAATATTTTGATCATTAAATTTATTGTTAATGCCATTACATTCTAAATAGTGAGAAAAACATAATATTTGAAAATTTTAATTGAAAAAAATACAAGTAATGGACTCAATTCGACAAAATACACTTTAGTAAATGATAATTATAAATAGTAATCCAAGGTTTCAATCTTGGGTCAACCATAATGCTCTTAAGGGGAGTGGGGAAATTTCTTATTAGTGTCCATTGCATTTGTTTTTTCTTAAGTAATATGTTTGTAGACAAGAATTATATAAATTATTTCAAATTGCATTGTGGTAAAGGAGAAAATTAAAAAAATTACAAAATTTAAATTTAAAAGATTTTTAACAATGGATTTATCCCTATAAAATTTAAAATTCTAAAAGTTGAAAAAAGACAATATTTTGATCATTAAATTTATTGTTAATGCCATTACATTTTAAATAGTGAGAAAAACATAATATTTGAAAATTTTAATTGAAAAAAAATACAAGTAATGGACTCAATTCGACAAAATACACTTTAGTAAATGATAATTATAAATAGTAATCCAAGGTTTCAATCTTGGGTCAACCATAATGCTCTTAAGGGGAGTGGGGAAATTTCTTATTAGTGTCCATTGCATTTGTTTTTTCTTAAGTAATATGTTTGTAGACAAGAATTATGTAAATTATTTCAAATTGCATTGTGGTAAAGGAGAAAATTAAAAAAATTACAAAATTTAAATTTAAAAGATTTTTAACATGGATTTATCCCTATAAGAATTGAAAATTCTAAAAGTTGAAAAAACAATATTTTGATCATTAAATTTATTGTTAATGCCATTACATTCTAAATAGTGAGAAAAACATAATATTTGAAAATTTTAATTGAAAAAAAATACAAGTAATGGACTCAATTCTACAAATACACTTCAGTGAATGAAAATTATAAATAGTAATCTCAGGTTTCAATCTTGGCTCAACCATAATACTCTTAAGGGGAGTGGGGAAATTTCTTATTAGTGTCCATTGCATTTGTTTTTTCTTAAGTAATATGTTTGTACACAAGAATTATATAAATTATTTCAAATTGCATTGTGGTAAAGGAGAAAATTAAAAAAATTACAAGATTTAAATTTAAATGATTTTTAACAATGGACTTATCCCTATAAGAATTTAAAATTCTAAAAGTTGAAGAAGGACAATATTTTGATCCTTAAATTTATTGGTTAATACCATTACATTCTAAATAGTGAGAAAAACATAATATTTGAAAATTTTAATTGAAAAAAATACAAGTAATGGACTCAATTCGACAAAATACACTTTAGTAAATGATAATTATAAATAGTAATCTCAGGTTTCAATCTTGGGTCAACCATAATGCTCTTAAGGGGAGTGGGGAAATTTCTTATTAGTGTCCATTGCATTTGTTTTTCTTAAGTAATATGTTTGTAGACAAGAATTATATAAATTATTTCAAATTGCATTGTGGCAAAGGAGAAAATTAAAAAAATTACAAAATTTAAATTTAAATGATTTTTAACAATGGATTTATCCCTATAAGAATTTAAAATTCTAAAAGTTGAAAAAAGACAATATTTTGATCATTAAATTTATTGTTAATGCCATTACATTCTAAATAGTGAGAAAAACATAATATTTGAAAATTTTAATTGAAAAAAAATACAAGTAATGGA
Organism: Bruguiera gymnorhiza; assembly: GCA_020883675.1. Classification (NCBI taxonomy): domain Eukaryota; kingdom Viridiplantae; phylum Streptophyta; class Magnoliopsida; order Malpighiales; family Rhizophoraceae; genus Bruguiera; species Bruguiera gymnorhiza. The sequence goes on along the minus strand of JAIRCJ010000117.1, from coordinate 127,407 downwards.
CTCAATTCGACAAAATACACTTTAGTAAATGATAATTATAAATAGTAATCCAAGGTTTCAATCTTGGGTCAACCATAATGCTCTTAAGGGGAGTGGGGAAATTTCTTATTAGTGTCCATTGCATTTGTTTTTTCTTAAGTAATATGTTTGTAACAAGAATTATATAAATTATTTCAAATTGCATTGTGGTAAAGGAGAAAATTAAAAAAATTACAAAATTTAAATTTAAATGATTTTTAACAATGGATTTATCCCTATAAGAATTTAAAATTCTAAAAGTTGAAAAAAGACAATATTTTGATCATTAAATTTATTGTTAATGCCATTACATTTTAAATAGTGAGAAAAACATAATATTTGAAAATTTTAATTGAAAAAAAATACAAGTAATGGACTCAATTCGACAAAATACACTTTAGTAAATGATAATTATAAATAGTAATCCAAGGTTTCAATCTTGGGTCAACCATAATGCTCTTAAGGGGAGTGGGGAAATTTCTTATTAGTGTCCATTGCATTTGTTTTTCTTAAGTAATATGTTTGTAACAAGAATTATATAAATTATTTCAAATTGCATTGTGGTAAAGGAGAAAATTAAAAAATTACAAAATTTAAATTTAAATGATTTTTAACAATGGATTTATCCCTATAAGAATTTAAAATTCTAAAAGTTGAAAAAAGACAATATTTTGATCATTAAATTTATTGTTAATGCCATTACATTTTAAATAGTGAGAAAAACATAATATTTGAAAATTTTAATTGAAAAAAAATACAAGTAATGGACTCAATTCGACAAAATACACTTTAGTAAATGATAATTATAAATAGTAATCCAAGGTTTCAATCTTGGGTCAACCATAATGCTCTTAAGGGGAGTGGGGAAATTTCTTATTAGTGTCCATTGCATTTGTTTTTTCTTAAGTAATATGTTTGTAACAAAGAATTATATAAATTATTTCAAATTGCATTGTGGTAAAGGAGAAAATTAAAAAATTACAAAATTTAAATTTAAATGATTTTTAACAATGGATTTATCCCTATAAGAATTTAAAATTCTAAAAGTTGAAAAAGACAATATTTTGATCATTAAATTTATTGTTAATGCCATTACATTTTAAATAGTGAGAAAAACATAATATTTGAAAATTTTAATTGAAAAAAAATACAAGTAATGGACTCAATTCGACAAAATACACTTTAGTAAATGATAATTATAAATAGTAATCTCAGGTTTCAATCTTGGGTCAACCATAATGCTCTTAAGGGGAGTGGGGAAATTTCTTATTAGTGTCCATTGCATTTGTTTTTTCTTAAGTAATATGTTTGTAACAAGAATTATATAAATTATTTCAAATTGCATTGTGGTAAAGGAGAAAATTAAAAAAATTACAAAATTTAAATTTAAATGATTTTTAACAATGGATTTATCCCTATAAGAATTTAAAATTCTAAAAGTTGAAAAAAGACAATATTTTGATCATTAAATTTATTGTTAATGCCATTACATTTTAAATAGTGAGAAAAACATAATATTTGAAAATTTTAATTGAAAAAAAATACAAGTAATGGACTCAATTCGACAAAATACACTTTAGTAAATGATAATTATAAATAGTAATCCAAGGTTTCAATCTTGGGTCAACCATAATGCTCTTAAGGGGAGTGGGGAAATTTCTTATTAGTGTCCATTGCATTTGTTTTTTCTTAAGTAATATGTTTGTAAACAAGAATTATATAAATTATTTCAAATTGCATTGTGGTAAAGGAGAAAATTAAAAAAATTACAAAATTTAAATTTAAATGATTTTTAACAATGGATTTATCCCTATAAGAATTTAAAATTCTAAAAGTTGAAAAAAGACAATATTTTGATCATTAAATTTATTGTTAATGCCATTACATTTTAAATAGTGAGAAAAACATAATATTTGAAAATTTTAATTGAAAAAAAATACAAGTAATGGACTCAATTCGACAAAATACACTTTAGTAAATGATAATTATAAATAGTAATCCAAGGTTTCAATCTTGGGTCAACCATAATGCTCTTAAGGGGAGTGGGGAAATTTCTTATTAGTGTCCATTGCATTTGCTTTTTCTTAAGTAATATGTTTGTAAACAAGAATTATATAAATTATTTCAAATTGCATTGTGGTAAAGGAGAAAATTAAAAAAATTAAAAATTTAAATTTAAATGATTTTTAACAATGGATTTATCCCTATAAGAATTTAAAATTCTAAAAGTTGAAAAAAGACAATATTTTGATCATTAAATTTATTGTTAATGCCATTACATTCTAAATAGTGAGAAAAACATAATATTTGAAAATTTTAATTGAAAAAAAATACAAGTAATGGACTCAATTCGACAAAATACACTTTAGTAAATGATAATTATAAATAGTAATCCAAGGTTTCAATCTTGGGTCAACCATAATGCTCTTAAGGGGAGTGGGGAAATTTCTTATTAGTGTCCATTGCATTTGTTTTTTCTTAAGTAATATGTTTGTAAACAAGAATTATATAAATTATTTCAAATTGCATTGTGGTAAAGGAGAAAATTAAAAAAATTACAAAATTTAAATTTAAATGATTTTTAACAATGGATTTATCCCTATAAGAATTTAAAATTCTAAAAGTTGAAAAAGACAATATTTTGATCATTAAATTTATTGTTAATGCCATTACATTCTAAATAGTGAGAAAAACATAATATTTGAAAATTTTAATTGAAAAAAAATACAAGTAATGGACTCAATTCGACAAAATACACTTTAGTAAATGATAATTATAAATAGTAATCCAAGGTTTCAATCTTGGGTCAACCATAATGCTCTTAAGGGGAGTGGGGAAATTTCTTATTAGTGTCCATTGCATTTGTTTTTCTTAAGTAATATGTTTGTAGACAAGAATTATATAAATTATTTCAAATTGCATTGTGGTAAAGGAGAAAATTAAAAAAATTACAAAATTTAAATTTAAATGATTTTTAACAATGGATTTATCCCTATAAGAATTTAAAATTCTAAAAGTTGAAAAAAGACAATATTTTGATCATTAAATTTATTGTTAATGCCATTACATTTTAAATAGTGAGAAAAACATAATATTTGAAAATTTTAATTGAAAAAAAATACAAGTAATGGACTCAATTCGACAAAATACACTTTAGTAAATGATAATTATAAATAGTAATCCAAGGTTTCAATCTTGGGTCAACCATAATGCTCTTAAGGGGAGTGGGGAAATTTCTTATTAGTGTCCATTGCATTTGTTTTTCTTAAGTAATATGTTTGTAACAAGAATTATATAAATTATTTCAAATTGCATTGTGGCAAAGGAGAAAATTAAAAAAATTACAAAATTTAAATTTAAATGATTTTTAACAATGGATTTATCCCTATAAGAATTTAAAATTCTAAAAGTTGAAAAAAGACAATATTTTGATCATTAAATTTATTGTTAATGCCATTACATTCTAAATAGTGAGAAAAACATAATATTTGAAAATTTTAATTGAAAAAAAATACAAGTAATGGACTCAATTCGACAAAATACACTTTAGTAAATGATAATTATAAATAGTAATCCAAGGTTTCAATCTTGGGTCAACCATAATGCTCTTAAGGGGAGTGGGGAAATTTCTTATTAGTGTCCATTGCATTTGTTTTTTCTTAAGTAATATGTTTGTAAACAAGAATTATATAAATTATTTCAAATTGCATTGTGGTAAAGGAGAAAATTAAAAAAATTACAAAATTTAAATTTAAATGATTTTTAACAATGGATTTATCCCTATAAGAATTTAAAATTCTAAAAGTTGAAAAAAGACAATATTTTGATCATTAAATTTATTGTTAATACCATTACATTTTAAATAGTGAGAAAAACATAATATTTGAAAATTTTAATTGAAAAAAAATACAAGTAATGGACTCAATTCGACAAAATACACTTTAGTAAATGATAATTATAAATAGTAATCCAAGGTTTCAATCTTGGGTCAACCATAATGCTCTTAAGGGGAGTGGGGAAATTTCTTATTAGTGTCCATTGCATTTGTTTTTTCTTAAGTAATATGTTTGTAACAAGAATTATATAAATTATTTCAAATTGCATTGTGGTAAAGGAGAAAATTAAAAAAATTACAAAATTTAAATTTAAATGATTTTTAACAATGGATTTATCCCTATAAGAATTTAAAATTCTAAAAGTTGAAAAAAGACAATATTTTGATCATTAAATTTATTGTTAATGCCATTACATTCTAAATAGTGAGAAAAACATAATATTTGAAAATTTTAATTGAAAAAAAATACAAGTAATGGACTCAATTCGACAAAATACACTTTAGTAAATGATAATTATAAATAGTAATCCAAGGTTTCAATCTTGGGTCAACCATAATGCTCTTAAGGGGAGTGGGGAAATTTCTTATTAGTGTCCATTGCATTTGTTTTTCTTAAGTAATATGTTTGTAACAAGAATTATATAAATTATTTCAAATTGCATTGTGGTAAAGGAGAAAATTAAAAAAATTACAAAATTTAAATTTAAATGATTTTTAACAATGGATTTATCCCTATAAGAATTTAAAATTCTAAAGTTGAAAAAAGACAATATTTTGATCATTAAATTTATTGTTAATGCCATTACATTTTAAATAGTGAGAAAAACATAATATTTGAAAATTTTAATTGAAAAAAAATACAAGTAATGGACTCAATTCGACAAAATACACTTTAGTAAATGATAATTATAAATAGTAATCCAAGGTTTCAATCTTGGGTCAACCATAATGCTCTTAAGGGGAGTGGGGAAATTTCTTATTAGTGTCCATTGCATTTGTTTTTCTTAAGTAATATGTTTGTAAACAAGAATTATATAAATTATTTCAAATTGCATTGTGGTAAAGGAGAAAATTAAAAAATTACAAAATTTAAATTTAAATGATTTTTAACAATGGATTTATCCCTATAAGAATTTAAAATTCTAAAAGTTGAAAAAAGACAATATTTTGATCATTAAATTTATTGTTAATGCCATTACATTTTAAATAGTGAGAAAAACATAATATTTGAAAATTTTAATTGAAAAAAAATACAAGTAATGGACTCAATTCGACAAAATACACTTTAGTAAATGATAATTATAAATAGTAATCCAAGGTTTCAATCTTGGGTCAACCATAATGCTCTTAAGGGGAGTGGGGAAATTTCTTATTAGTGTCCATTGCATTTGTTTTTCTTAAGTAATATGTTTGTAAACAAGAATTATATAAATTATTTCAAATTGCATTGTGGCAAAGGAGAAAATTAAAAAAATTACAAAATTTAAATTTAAATGATTTTTAACAATGGATTTATCCCTATAAGAATTTAAAATTCTAAAGTTGAAAAAAGACAATATTTTGATCATTAAATTTATTGTTAATGCCATTACATTCTAAATAGTGAGAAAAACATAATATTTGAAAATTTTAATTGAAAAAAATACAAGTAATGGACTCAATTCGACAAAATACACTTTAGTAAATGATAATTATAAATAGTAATCCAAGGTTTCAATCTTGGGTCAACCATAATGCTCTTAAGGGGAGTGGGGAAATTTCTTATTAGTGTCCATTGCATTTGTTTTTCTTAAGTAATATGTTTGTAACAAGAATTATATAAATTATTTCAAATTGCATTGTGGTAAAGGAGAAAATTAAAAAAATTACAAAATTTAAATTTAAATGATTTTTAACAATGGATTTATCCCTATAAGAATTTAAAATTCTAAAAGTTGAAAAAAGACAATATTTTGATCATTAAATTTATTGTTAATGCCATTACATTTTAAATAGTGAGAAAAACATAATATTTGAAAATTTTAATTGAAAAAAAATACAAGTAATGGACTCAATTCGACAAAATACACTTTAGTAAATGATAATTATAAATAGTAATCCAAGGTTTCAATCTTGGGTCAACCATAATGCTCTTAAGGGGAGTGGGGAAATTTCTTATTAGTGTCCATTGCATTTGTTTTTTCTTAAGTAATATGTTTGTAAACAAGAATTATATAAATTATTTCAAATTGCATTGTGGTAAAGGAGAAAATTAAAAAAATTACAAAATTTAAATTTAAATGATTTTTAACAATGGATTTATCCCTATAAGAATTTAAAATTCTAAAAGTTGAAAAAAGACAATATTTTGATCATTAAATTTATTGTTAATGCCATTACATTTTAAATAGTGAGAAAAACATAATATTTGAAAATTTTAATTGAAAAAAAATACAAGTAATGGACTCAATTCGACAAAATACACTTTAGTAAATGATAATTATAAATAGTAATCCAAGGTTTCAATCTTGGGTCAACCATAATGCTCTTAAGGGGAGTGGGGAAATTTCTTATTAGTGTCCATTGCATTTGTTTTTTCTTAAGTAATATGTTTGTAGACAAGAATTATATAAATTATTTCAAATTGCATTGTGGTAAAGGAGAAAATTAAAAAAATTACAAAATTTAAATTTAAATGATTTTTAACAATGATTTATCCCTATAAGAATTTAAAATTCTAAAAGTTGAAAAAAGACAATATTTTGATCATTAAATTTATTGTTAATACCATTACATTTTAAATAGTGAGAAAAACATAATATTTGAAAATTTTAATTGAAAAAAAATACAAGTAATGGACTCAATTCGACAAAATACACTTTAGTAAATGATAATTATAAATAGTAATCCAAGGTTTCAATCTTGGGTCAACCATAATGCTCTTAAGGGGAGTGGGGAAATTTCTTATTAGTGTCCATTGCATTTGTTTTTCTTAAGTAATATGTTTGTAAACAAGAATTATATAAATTATTTCAAATTGCATTGTGGTAAAGGAGAAAATTAAAAAAATTACAAAATTTAAATTTAAATGATTTTTAACAATGGATTTATCCCTATAAGAATTTAAAATTCTAAAAGTTGAAAAAAGACAATATTTTGATCATTAAATTTATTGTTAATGCCATTACATTCTAAATAGTGAGAAAAACATAATATTTGAAAATTTTAATTGAAAAAAAATACAAGTAATGGACTCAATTCGACAAAATACACTTTAGTAAATGATAATTATAAATAGTAATCCAAGGTTTCAATCTTGGGTCAACCATAATGCTCTTAAGGGGAGTGGGGAAATTTCTTATTAGTGTCCATTGCATTTGCTTTTTCTTAAGTAATATGTTTGTAAACAAGAATTATATAAATTATTTCAAATTGCATTGTGGCAAAGGAGAAAATTAAAAAAATTACAAAATTTAAATTTAAATGATTTTTAACAATGGATTTATCCCTATAAGAATTTAAAATTCTTAAAGTTGAAAAAAGACAATATTTTGATAATTAAATTTATTGTTAATACCATTACATTCTAAATAGTGAGAAAAACATAATATTTGAAAATTTTAATTGAAAAAAAATACAAGTAATGGACTCAATTCGACAAAATACACTTTAGTAAATGATAATTATAAATAGTAATCCAAGGTTTCAATCTTGGGTCAACCATAATGCTCTTAAGGGGAGTGGGGAAATTTCTTATTAGTGTCCATTGCATTTGTTTTTCTTAAGTAATATGTTTGTAGACAAGAATTATATAAATTATTTCAAATTGCATTGTGGTAAAGGAGAAAATTAAAAAAATTACAAAATTTAAATTTAAATGATTTTTAACAATGGATTTATCCCTATAAGAATTTAAAATTCTAAAAGTTGAAAAAAGACAATATTTTGATCATTAAATTTATTGTTAATACCATTACATTTTAAATAGTGAGAAAAACATAATATTTGAAAATTTTAATTGAAAAAAAATACAAGTAATGGACTCAATTCGACAAAATACACTTTAGTAAATGATAATTATAAATAGTAATCCAAGGTTTCAATCTTGGGTCAACCATAATGCTCTTAAGGGGAGTGGGGAAATTTCTTATTAGTGTCCATTGCATTTGTTTTTCTTAAGTAATATGTTTGTAGACAAGAATTATATAAATTATTTCAAATTGCATTGTGGTAAAGGAGAAAATTAAAAAAATTACAAAATTTAAATTTAAATGATTTTTAACAATGGATTTATCCCTATAAGAATTTAAAATTCTAAAAGTTGAAAAAAGACAATATTTTGATCATTAAATTTATTGTTAATGCCATTACATTCTAAATAGTGAGAAAAACATAATATTTGAAAATTTTAATTGAAAAAAAATACAAGTAATGGACTCAATTCGACAAAATACACTTTAGTAAATGATAATTATAAATAGTAATCTCAAGTTTCAATCTTGGGTCAACCATAATGCTCTTAAGGGGAGTGGGGAAATTTCTTATTAGTGTCCATTGCATTTGTTTTTCTTAAGTAATATGTTTGTACAAAAGAATTATATAAATTATTTCAAATTGCATTGTGGTAAAGGAGAAAATTAAAAAAATTACAAAATTTAAATTTAAATGATTTTTAATAATGATTTATCCCTATAAGAATTTAAAATTCTAAAAGTTGAAAAAAGACAATATTTTGATCATTAAATTTATTGTTAATACCATTACATTTTAAATAGTGAGAAAAACATAATATTTGAAAATTTTAATTGAAAAAAAATACAAGTAATGGACTCAATTCGACAAAATACACTTTAGTAAATGATAATTATAAATAGTAATCCAAGGTTTCAATCTTGGGTCAACCATATTGCTCTTAAGGGGAGTGGGGAAATTTCTTATTAGTGTCCATTGCATTTGCTTTTTCTTAAGTAATATGTTTGTAAACAAGAATTATATAAATTATTTCAAATTGCATTGTGGCAAAGGAGAAAATTAAAAAAATTACAAAATTTAAATTTAATGATTTTTAATAATGGATTTATCTCTATAAGACTTTAAAATTCCAAAAGTTGAAAAAACACAATATTTTGATCATTAAATTTATTGTTAATGCCATTACATTTTGAATAGTGAGAAAAACATAATATTTGAAAATTTTAATTGAAAAAAAATACAAGTAATGGACTCAATTCTACAAAATACACTTTAGTGAATGAAAATTATAAATAGTAATCCAAGTTTCAATCTTGGGTCAACGATATTGCTCTTGAGGGAGTGGGAAATTGTCATTAATGTCCATTGCATTTGCTTTTTCTTAAGTAATATGTTTGTACACAGAATTATATAAATTATTTCAAATTGCATTGTGGCAAAGGAGAAAATTAAAAAAATTACAAAATTTAAATTTAAATGATTTTTAATAATGATTTATCCTCTATAAGACTTTAAAATTCTAAAATTGAAAAAAGACAATATTTTGATCATTAAATTTATTGTTAATGCCATTACATTTTAAATAGTGAGAAAAACATAATATTTGAAAATTTTAATTGAAAAAAATACAAGTAATGGACTCAATTCTACAAAATACACTTTAGTGAATGAAAATTATAAATAGTAATCCCAAGTTTCAATCTTGGGTCAACGATATTGCTCTTGAGGGGAGTGGGGAAATTTGTCATTAGTGTCCATTGCATTTGCTTTTCTTAAGTAATATGTTTGTAAACAAGAATTATATAAATTATTTCAAATTGCATTGTGGCAAAGGAGAAAATTAAAAAAATTACAAAATTTAAATTTAAATGATTTTTAATAATGGATTTATCTCTATAAGACTTTAAAATTCTAAAAGTTGAAAAAACACAATATTTTGATCATTAAATTTATTGTTAATGCCATTACATTTTGAATAGTGAGAAAAACATAATATTTGAAAATTTTAATTGAAAAAAAATACAAGTAATGGACTCAATTCTACAAAATACACTTTAGTGAATGAAAATTATAAATAGTAATCCCAAGTTTCAATCTTGGGTCAACGATATTGCTCTTGAGGGGAGTGGGGAAATTTTTCATTAATGTCCATTTCATTTGCTTTTTCTTAAGTAATATGTTTGTAGACAAGAATTATATAAATTATTTCAAATTGCATTGTGGCAAAGGAGAAAATTAAAAAAATTACAAAATTTAAATTTAAATGATTTTTAATAATGGATTTATCCCTATAAGACTTTAAAATTCTAAAAGTTGAAAAAAGACAATATTTTGATCATTAAATTTATTGTTAATGCCATTACATTTTAAATAGTGAGAAAAACATAATATTTGAAAATTTTAATTGAAAAAAAATACAAGTAATGGAGTCAATTCGACAAAATACACTTTAGTAAATGATAATTATAAATAGTAATCTCAGGTTTCCATCTTGGGTCAACCATATTGCTCTTAAGGAAAGTGGGGAAATTTCTTATTAGTGTCCATTGCATTTGTTTTTTCTTAAGTAATATGTTTGTACAAAAGAATTATATAAATTATTTCAAATTGCATTGGGGTAAAGGAGAAAATTAAAAAAATTAACAAAATTTAAATTTAAATGATTTTTAACAATGGATTTATCCCTATAAGACTTTAAAATTCCAAAAATAGAAAAAAGACAATATTTTGATCTTTAAACTTATTGTTAATGCCATTACATTTTGAATGGTGAGAAAAATATAATATTTGAAAATTTTAATTGTAAAAAAAATACAAGTAATGGACTCAATTCTACAAAATACACTTTACTGAATGAAAATTATAAATAGTAATCCCAAGTTTCAATCTTGGGTCAACGATATTGCTCTTGAGGGGAGTGGGGAAATTTGTCATTAGTGTCCATTGCATTTGCTTTTTCTTAAGTAATATGTTTGTAAACAAGAATTATATAAATTATTTCAAATTGCATTGTGGCAAAGGAGAAAATTAAAAAAATTGCAAAATTTAAATTTAATGAATTTTAATAATGGATTTATCTCTATAAGACTTTAAAATTCCAAAAGTTGAAAAAACACAATATTTTGATCATTAAATTTATTGTTAATGCCATCACATTTTGAATAGTGAGAAAAACATAATATTTGAAAATTTTGATTGAAAAAAAATACATGTAATGGACTCAATTCTACAAAATACACTTTAGTGAATGAAAATTATAAATAGTAATCCCAAGTTTCAATCTTGGGTCAACGATATTGCTCTTGAGGGGAGTGGAAAATGTGTCATTAATGTCCATTGCATTTGCTTTTTCTTAGGTAATATGTTTGTACACGAAATTATATAAATTATTTCAAATTGCATTGTGGCAAAGGAGAAAATTTAAAAAATAACAAAATTTAAATTTAAATGATTTTTAATAATGAATTTACCTCTATAAGACTTTAAAATTCTAAAATTGAAAAAACACAATATTTTGATCATTAAATTTATTGTTAATGCCATTACATTTTGAATAATGAGAAAAACATAATATTTGAAAATTTTAATTGAAAAAAATACAAGTAATGGACTCAATTCTACAAAATACACTTTAGTGAATGAAAATTATAAATAGTAATCCCAAGTTTCAATCTTGGGTCAATGATATTGCTCTGAGGGGAGTGCGAAAATTTGTCATTCGTGTCCATTGCATTTGCCTTTTCTTAAGTAATATGTTTGTAAACAAGAATTATATAAATTATTTCAAATTGCATTGTGGCAAAGGAGAAAATTAAAAAAATTACAAAATTTAAATTTAAATGATTTTTAATAATGGATTTATCTCTATAAAACTTTAAAATTCTAAAAGTTGAAAAAAGACAATATTTTGATCATTAAATTTATTGTTAGTGCCATTACATTTTGAATAGTAAGAAAAACATAATATTTGAAACTTTTAATTGAAAAAAAATACAAGTAATGGACTCAATTCTACAAAATACACTTTAGTGAATGAAAATTATAAATAGTAATCCCAAGTTTCAATCTTGGGTCAACGATATTGCTCTTGAGGGGAGTGGGGAAATTTTTCATTAATGTCCATTTCATTTGCTTTTTCTTAAGTAATATGTTTGTAGACAAGAATTATATAAATTATTTCAAATTGCATTGTGGCAAAGGAGAAAATTAAAAAAATTACAAAATTTAAATTTAAATGATTTTTAATAATGGATTTATCCCTATAAGACTTTAAAATTCTAAAAGTTGAAAAAAGACAATATTTTGATCATTAAATTTATTGTTAATGCCATTACATTTTAAATAGTGAGAAAAACATAATATTTGAAAATTTTAATTGAAAAAAAATACAAGTAATGGAGTCAATTCGACAAAATACACTTTAGTAAATGATAATTATAAATAGTAATCTCAGGTTTCCATCTTGGGTCAACCATATTGCTCTTAAGGAAGTGGGGAAATTTCTTATTAGTGTCCATTGCATTTGTTTTTTCTTAAGTAATATGTTTGTACAAAAGAATTATATAAATTATTTCAAATTGCATTGGGGTAAAGGAGAAAATTAAAAAAATTACAAAATTTAAATTTAAATGATTTTTAACAATGGATTTATCCCTATAAGACTTTAAAATTCCAAAAATAGAAAAAAGACAATATTTTGATCTTTAAACTTATTGTTAATGCCATTACATTTTGAATGGTGAGAAAAATATAATATTTGAAAATTTTAATTGTAAAAAAAATACAAGTAATGGACTCAATTCTACAAAATACACTTTACTGAATGAAAATTATAAATAGTAATCCCAAGTTTCAATCTTGGGTCAACGATATTGCTCTTGAGGGGAGTGGGGAAATTTGTCATTAGTGTCCATTGCATTTGCTTTTTCTTAAGTAATATGTTTGTAAACAAGAATTATATAAATTATTTCAAATTGCATTGTGGCAAAGGAGAAAATTAAAAAAATTGCAAAATTTAAATTTTAATGAATTTTAATAATGGATTTATCTCTATAAGACTTTAAAATTCCAAAAGTTGAAAAAACACAATATTTTGATCATTAAATTTATTGTTAATGCCATCACATTTTGAATAGTGAGAAAAACATAATATTTGAAAATTTTGATTGAAAAAAAATACATGTAATGGACTCAATTCTACAAAATACACTTTAGTGAATGAAAATTATAAATAGTAATCCCAAGTTTCAATCTTGGGTCAACGATATTGCTCTTGAGGGGAGTGGGAAAATGTGTCATTAATGTCCATTGCATTTGCTTTTTCTTAAGTAATATGTTTGTACACGAAAATTATATAAATTATTTCAAATTGCATTGTGGCAAAGGAGAAAATTTAAAAAATAACAAAATTTAAATTTAAATGATTTTTAATAATGGATTTACCTCTATAAGACTTTAAAATTCTAAAATTGAAAAAACACAATATTTTGATCATTAAATTTATTGTTAATGCCATTACATTTTGAATAATGAGAAAAACATAATATTTGAAAATTTTAATTGAAAAAAATACAAGTAATGGACTCAATTCTACAAAATACACTTTAGTGAATGAAAATTATAAATAGTAATCCCAAGTTTCAATCTTGGGTCAATGATATTGCTCTGAGGGGAGTGCGAAAATTTGTCATTAGTGTCCATTGCATTTGCCTTTTCTTAAGTAATATGTTTGTAAACAAGAATTATATAAATTATTTCAAATTGCATTGTGGCAAAGGAGAAAATTAAAAAAATTACAAAATTTAAATTTAAATGATTTTTAATAATGGATTTATCTCTATAAACTTTAAAATTCTAAAAGTTGAAAAAACACAATATTTTGATCATTAAATTTATTGTTAGTGCCATTACATTTTGAATAGTGAGAAAAACATAATATTTGAAATTTTAATTGAAAAAAAATACAAGTAATGGACTCAATTCTGACAAAATACACTTTAGTGAATGAAAATTATAAATAGTAATCCCAAGTTTCAATCTTGGGTCAACGATATTGCTCTTGAGGGGAGTGGGGAAATTTTCATTAATGTCCATTTCATTTGCTTTTTCTTAAGTAATATGTTTGTAGACAAGAATTATATAAATTATTTCAAATTGCATTGTGGCAAAGGAGAAAATTAAAAAAATTACAAAATTTAAATTTAAATGATTTTTAATAATGGATTTATCCCTATAAGACTTTAAAATTCTAAAAGTTGAAAAAAGACAATATTTTGATCATTAAATTTATTTTTAATGCCATTACATTTTAAATAGTGAGAAAAACATAATATTTGACAATTTTAATTGAAAAAAAATACAAGTAATGGCGTCAATTTGACAAAATACACTTTAGTAAATGATAATTATAAATAGTAATCTCAGGTTTCCATCTTGGGTCAACCATATTGCTCTTAAGGGAAGTGGGGAAATTTCTTATTAGTGTCCATTGCATTTGTTTTTTCTTAAGTAATGTGTTTGTACAAAAGAATTATATAAATTATTTCAAATTGCATTGGGGTAAAGGAGAAAATTAAAGAAATAACAAAATTTAAATTTAAATGATTTTTAACAATGGATTTATCCCTATAAGACTTTAAAATTCCAAAAATAGAAAAAAGACAATATTTTGATCTTTAAACTTATTGTTAATGCCATTACATTTTGAATGGTGAGAAAAATATAATATTTGAAAATTTTAATTGTAAAAAAAATACAAGTAATGGACTCAATTCTACAAAATACACTTTACTGAATGAAAATTATAAATAGTAATCCCAAGTTTCAATCTTAGGTCAACGATATTGCTCTTGAGGGGAGTGGGGAAATTTGTCATTAGTGTCCATTGCATTTGCTTTTTCTTAAGTAATATGTTTGTAAACAAGAATTATATAAATTATTTCAAATTGCATTGTGGCAAAGGAGAAAATTAAAAAAATTGCAAAATTTAAATTTTAATGAATTTTAATAATGGATTTATCTCTATAAGACTTTAAAATTCCAAAAGTTGAAAAAACACAATATTTTGATCATTAAATTTATTGTTAATGCCATCACATTTTGAGTAGTGAGAAAAACATAATATTTGAAAATTTTGATTGAAAAAAATACAAGTAATGGACTCAATTCTACAAAATACACTTTAGTGAATGAAAATTATAAATAGTAATCCTAAGTTTCAATCTTGGGTCAACGATATTGCTCTTGAGGGGAGTGGAAAAATGTGTCATTAATGTCCATTGCATTTGCTTTTTCTTAGGTAATATGTTTGTACACGAAAATTATATAAATTATTTCAAATTGCATTGTGGCAAAGGAGAAAATTTAAAAAATAACAAAATTTAAATTTAAATGATTTTTAATAATGAATTTACCTCTATAAGACTTTAAAATTCCAAAAATTGAAAAAACACAATATTTTGATCATTAAATTTATTGTTAATGCCATTACATTTTGAATAATGAGAAAAACATAATATTTGAAAATTTTAATTGAAAAAAATACAAGTAATGGACTCAATTCTACAAAATACACTTTAGTGAATGAAAATTATAAATAGTAATCCCAAGTTTCAATCTTGGGTCAATGATATTGCTCACGAGGGGAGTGCGAAAATTTGTAATTCGTGTCCATTGCATTTGCCTTTTCTTAAGTAATATGTTTGTAAACAAGAATTATATAAATTATTTCAAATTGCATTGTGGCAAAGGAGAAAATTAAAAAAATTACAAAATTTAAATTTAAATGATTTTTAATAATGGATTTATCTCTATAAAACTTTAAAATTCTAAAAGTTGAAAAAACACAATATTTTGATCATTAAATTTATTGTTAGTGCCATTACATTTTGAATAGTAAGAAAAACATAATATTTGAAACTTTTAATTGAAAAAAAATACAAGTAATGGAATCAATTCTGCAAAATACACTTTAGTGAATGAAAATTATAAATAGTAATCCCAAGTTTCAATCTTGGGTCAACGATATTGCTCTTGAGGGGAGTGGGGAAATTTTTCATTAATGTCCATTTCATTTGCTTTTTCTTAAGTAATATGTTTGTAGACAAGAATTATATAAATTATTTCAAATTGCATTGTGGCAAAGGAGAAAATTAAAAAATTACAAAATTTAAATTTAAATGATTTTTAATAATGGATTTATCCCTATAAGACTTTAAAATTCTAAAAGTTGAAAAAACACAATATTTTGATCATTAAATTTATTGTTAATGCCATTACATTTTAAATAGTGAGAAAAACATAATATTTGACAATTTTAATTGAAAAAAAATACAAGTAATGGCGTCAATGTGACAAAATACACTTTAGTAAATGATAATTATAAATAGTAATCTCAGGTTTCCATCTTGGGTCAACCATATTGCTCTTAAGGAAAGTGGGGAAATTTCTTATTAGTGTCCATTGCATTTGTTTTTTCTTAAGTAATGTGTTTGTACAAAAGAATTATATAAATTATTTCAAATTGCATTGGGGTAAAGGAGAAAATTAAAGAAATAACAAAATTTAAATTTAAATGATTTTTAACAATGGATTTATCCCTATAAGACTTTAAAATTCCAAAAATAGAAAAAAGACAATATTTTGATCTTTAAACTTATTGTTAATGCCATTACATTTTGAATGGTGAGAAAAATATAATATTTGAAAATTTTAATTGTAAAAAAATACAAGTAATGGACTCAATTCTACAAAATACACTTTACTGAATGAAAATTATAAATAGTAATCCCAAGTTTCAATCTTAGGTCAACGATATTGCTCTTGAGGGGAGTGGGGAAATTTGTCATTAGTGTCCATTGCATTTGCTTTTTCTTAAGTAATATGTTTGTAAACAAGAATTATATAAATTATTTCAAATTGCATTGTGGCAAAGGAGAAAATTAAAAAAAATTGCAAAATTTAAATTTTAATGAATTTTAATAATGGATTTATCTCTATAAGACTTTAAAATTCCAAAAGTTGAAAAAACACAATATTTTGATCATTAAATTTATTGTTAATGCCATCACATTTTGAGTAGTGAGAAAAACATAATATTTGAAAATTTTGATTGAAAAAAAATACATGTAATGGACTCAATTCTACAAAATACACTTTAGTGAATGAAAATTATAAATAGTAATCCTAAGTTTCAATCTTGGGTCAACGATATTGCTCTTGAGGGGAGTGGAAAATGTGTCATTAATGTCCATTGCATTTGCTTTTTCTTAGGTAATATGTTTGTACACGAAAATTATATAAATTATTTCAAATTGCATTGTGGCAAAGGAGAAAATTTAAAAAATACAAAATTTAAATTTAAATGATTTTTAATAATGAATTTACCTCTATAAGACTTTAAAATTCTAAAATTGAAAAAACACAATATTTTGATCATTAAATTTATTGTTAATGCCATTACATTTTGAATAATGAGAAAAACATAATATTTGAAAATTTTAATTGAAAAAAATACAAGTAATGGACTCAATTCTACAAAATACACTTTAGTGAATGAAAATTATAAATAGTAATCCCAAGTTTCAATCTTGGGTCAATGATATTGCTCACGAGGGGAGTGCGAAAATTTGTAATTCGTGTCCATTGCATTTGCCTTTTCTTAAGTAATATGTTTGTAAACAAGAATTATATAAATTATTTCAAATTGCATTGTGGCAAAGGAGAAAATTAAAAAAATTACAAAATTTAAATTTAAATGATTTTTAATAATGGATTTATCTCTATAAAACTTTAAAATTCTAAAAGTTGAAAAACACAATATTTTGATCATTAAATTTATTGTTAGTGCCATTACATTTTGAATAGTAAGAAAAACATAATATTTGAAACTTTTAATTGAAAAAAATACAAGTAATGGAATCAATTCTGCAAAATACACTTTAGTGAATGAAAATTATAAATAGTAATCCCAAGTTTCAATCTTGGGTCAACGATATTGCTCTTGAGGGGAGTGGGGAAATTTTTCATTAATGTCCATTTCATTTGCTTTTTCTTAAGTAATATGTTTGTAGACAAGAATTATATAAATTATTTCAAATTGCATTGTGGCAAAGGAGAAAATTAAGAAAATTACAAAATTTAAATTTAAATGATTTTTAATAATGGATTTATCCCTATAAGACTTTAAAATTCTGAAAGTTGAAAAAACACAATATTTTGATCATTAAATTTATTGTTAATGCCATTACATTTTAAATAGTGAGAAAAACATAATATTTGAAAATTTTAATTGAAAAAAAATACAAGTAATGGAGTCAATTCGACAAAATACACTTTAGTAAATGATAATTCTCAATAATAATCTCAGGTTTCCATCTTGAGTCAACCATATTGCTCTTAAGGGAAGTGGGGAAATTTCTTATTAGTGTCCATTGCATTTGTTTTTTCTTAAGTAATATGTTTGTACAAAAGAATTATATAAATTATTTCAAATTGCGTTGGGGTAATGGAGAAAATTAAAAAATTACAAAATTTACATTTAAATGATTTTTAACAATGGATTTATCCCTATAAGACTTTAAAATTCCAAAAATTGAAAAAAGACAATGTTTTGATCTTTAAATTTATTGTTAATGCCATCACATTTTGAATAGTGAGAAAAACATAATATTTGAAAATTTTAATTGAAAAAAAATACAAGTAATGGACTCAATTCTACAAAATACACTTTAGTGAACGAAAATTATAAATAGTAATCTCAAGTTTCAATCTTAGGTCAACGATATTGTTTTTGAGGGGAGTGGGGAAATTTTTCATTAATGTCCATTTCATTTGCTTTTTCTTAAGTAATATGTTTGTAGACAAGAATTATATAAATTATTTCAAATTGCATTGTGGCAAAGGAGAAAATTAAAAAAATTACAAAATTTAAATTTAAATGATTTTTAATAATGGATTTATCCATATAAGACTTTAAAATTCTAAAAGTTGAAAAAAGACAATATTTTGATCATTAAATTTATTGTTAATGCCATTACATTTTAAATAGTGAGAAAAATATAATATTTGAAAATTTTAATTGGAAAAAAATACAAGTAATGGACTCAATTCGACAAAATACACTTTAGTAAATGATAATTATAAATAGTAATCTCAGGTTCCATCTTGGGTCAACCATATTGCTCTTAAGGGAAGTGGGGAAATTTCTTATTAGTGTCCATTGCATTTGTTTTTTCTTAAGTAATATGTTGTACAAAAGAATTATATAAATTATTTCAAATTGCGTTGGGTAAAGGAGAAAATTAAAAAAAATTACAAAATTTAAATTTAAATGATTTTTATAATGGATTTATCCCTATAAGAATTTAAAATTAAAAAGTTGAAAAAGACAATATTTTGATCATTAAATTTATTGTTAATGCCATTACATTTTAAATAGTGAGAAAACATAATATTTGAAATTTTAATTGAAAAAAAATACATGTAATGGACTCAATTCGACAAAATACACTTTAGTAAATGATAATTATAAATAGTAATCCCAGATTTCAATCTTGGGTCAACCATAATGCTCTTAAGGAGAGTGGGGAAATTTCTTATTAGTGTCCATTGCATTTGTTTTTCTTAAGTAATATGTTTGTTGACAAGAATTATATAAATTATTTCAAATTGCATTGTGGTAAAGGAGAAAATTAAAAAAAATTACAAAATTTAAATTTAAATGATTTTTAACAATGGATTTATCCCTCTAAGAATTTAAAATTCTAAAACTTGAAAAAAAAATTTTTTGATCATTAAATTTATTGTTAATGCCATTACATTTTAAATAGTGAGAAAAACATAATATTTCAAAATTTTAATTGAAAAAAATATACAAGTAATGGACATCAATTTGACAAAATACACTTTAGTAAATGATAATTATAAATAGTAATCTCAGGTTTCAATCTTGGGTCAACCATAATGTTCCTAAGGGGAGTGGGGAAAATTCTTATTAGTGTCCATTGCATTTCTTTTTCTTAAGTAATATGTTTGTGACAAGAATTATATAAATTATTTCAAATTGCATTGTGGTAAAGGAGAAAATTAAAAAAATTACAAAATTTAAATTTAAAAGATTTTTAACAATGGATTTATCCCTATAAGAATTTAAAATTAAAAAGTTGAAAAAAGACAATATTTTCATCATTAAATTTATTGTTAATGCCATTACATTTTAAATAGTGAGAAAAACATAATATTTGAAAATTTTAATTGAAAAAAAATACATGTAATGGACTCAATTCGACAAAATACACTTTAGTAAATGATAATTATAAATAGTAATCCCAGGTTTCAATCTTGGGTCAACCATAATGCTCTTAAGGAGAGTGGGGAAATTTCTTATTATTGTCCATTGCATTTGTTTTTTCTTAAGTAATATGTTTGTAGATAAGAATTATATAAATTATTTCAAATTGCATTGTGGTAAAGGAGAAAATTAAAAAAAATACAAAATTTAAATTTAAATGATTTTTAACAATGGATTTATCCCTATAAGACTTTAAAATTCTAAAATTGAAAAAAACAATATTTTGATCATTAAATTTATTGTTAATGCCATTACATTTTAAATAGTGAGAAAAACATAATATTTGAAAATTTTAATTGAAAAAAATACAAGTAATGGACTCAATTCTACAAAATACACTTTAGTAAATGATAATTATAAATAGTAATCCAAGTTTCAATCTTGGGTCAACGATATTGCTCTTGAGGGGAGTGGGGAAATTTGTCATTAGTGTCCATTGCATTTGTTTTTCTTAAGTAATATGTTTGTAAACAAGAATTATATAAATTATTTCAAATTGCATTGTGGAAAGGAGAAAATTAAAAAATTACAAAATTTAAATTTAAATGATTTTAACAATGGATTTATCCCTATAAGAATTTAAAATTCTAAAAAGTTGAAAAAAGACAATATTTTGATCATTAAATTTATTGTTAATGCCATTACATTTTAAATAGTGAGGAAAACATAATATTTGAAAATTTTAATTGAAAAAATATACAAGTAATGGACTCAATTTGGCAAAACACACTTTAGTAAATGATAATTATAAATAGTAATCTCTGGTTTCAATCTTGGGTCAACCATAATGCACCTAAGGGAGTGGAGAAATTTCTTATTAGTGTCCATTGCATTTGTTTTTTCTTAAGTAATATGTTTGGAGACGAGAATTATATAAATTATTTCAAATTGCATTGTGGTAAAGGAGAAAATTAAAAAATTACAAAATTTAAATTTAAAAGATTTTTACCAATGGATTTATCCCTATAAGAATTTAAAAGTCTAAAAGTTGAAAAAAGACAATATTTTGATCATTAAATTTATTGTTAATGCCATTACATTTTAAATTGTCAGAAAAACATAATAATTGAAAATTGTAATAGAAAAAAAATACAAGTAATGATCTCAATTCTACAATATACACTTTAGTGAATGAATATTATAAATAGCAATCCCAAGTTTCAATCTTGGGTCAACGATATTGCTCTTGAGGGGAGTGGGGAAATTTGTCATTAGTGTCCATTGCATTTGCTTTTTCTTAAGTAATATGTTTGTAACAAGAATTATATAAATTATTTCAAATTGCATTGTGGCAAAGGAGAAAATTAAAAAAATTACAAAATTTAAATTTAAATAATTTTTAACAATGGATTTATCCCTATAAGAATTTAAAATTCTAAAAGTTGAAAAAAGACAATATTTTGATCATTAAATTTATTGTTAATGCCATTACATTTTAAATAGTGAGAAAAACATAATATTTGAAAATTTTAATTGAAAAAAATACAAGTAATGGACTCAATTCGACAAAATACACTTTAGTAAATGATAATTATAAATAGTAATCCAAGGTTTCAATCTTGGGTCAACCATAATGCTCTTAAGGGGAGTGGGGAAATTTCTTATTAGTGTCCATTGCATTTGTTTTTTCTTAAGTAATATGTTTGTAGACAAGAATTATATAAATTATTTCAAATTGCATTGTGGTAAAGGAGAAAATTAAAAAAATTACAAAATTTAAATTTAAATGATTTTTAACAATGGATTTATCCCTATAAGACTTTAAAATTCTAAAAGTTGAAAAAAGACAATATTTTGATCATTAAATTTATTGTTAATGCCATTACATTTTAAATAGTGAGAAAAACATAATATTTGAAAATTTTAATTGAAAAAAATACAAGTAATGGACTCAATTCGACAAAATACACTTTAGTAAATGATAATTATAAATAGTAATCCAAGGTTTCAATCTTGGGTCAACCATATTGCTCTTAAGGGGAGTGGGGAAATTTCTTATTAGTGTCCATTGCATTTGCTTTTTCTTAAGTAATATGTTTGTAGACAAGAATTATATAAATTATTTCAAATTGCATTGTGGCAAAGGAGAAAATTAAAAAAATTACAAAATTTAAATTTAAATGATTTTTAATAATGGATTTATCCCTATAAGACTTTAAAATTCTAAAAGTTGAAAAAACACAATATTTTGATCATTAAATTTATTGTTAATGCCATTACATTTTGAATAGTGAGAAAAACATAATATTTGAAAATTTTAATTGAAAAAAAATACAAGTAATGGACTCCATTCTACAAAATACACTTTAGTGAATGAAAATTATAAATAGTAATCCTAAGTTTCAATCTTGGGTCAACGATATTGCTCTTGAGGGGAGTGGGGAAATTTGTCATTAGTGTCCATTGCATTTGCTTTTTCTTAAGTAATATGTTTGTAAACAAGAATTATATAAATTATTTCAAATTGCATTGGGGCAAAGGAGAAAATTAAAAAATTACAAAATTTAAATTTAAATGATTTTTAATAATGGATTTATCCCTATAAGACTTTAAAATTCTAAAAGTTGAAAAAAGACAATATTTTGATCATTAAATTTATTGTTAATGCCATTACATTTTGAATAGTGAGAAAAACATAATATTTGAAAATTTTAATTGAAAAAAAATACAAGTAATGAACTCAATTCTACAATATACACTTTAGTGAGGGAAAATTATAAATAGTAATCCCAAATTTCAATCTTGGGTCAACGATATTGCTCTTGAGGGGAGTGGGGAAATTTGTCATTAGTCTCCATTGCATTTGTTTTTCTTAAGTAATATGTTTGTAAACAAGAATTATATAAATTATTTCAAATTGCATTGTGGCAAAGGAGAAAATTCAAAAAATTACAAAATTTAAATTTAAATGATTTTTAATAATGGATTTATCTCTATAAGACTTTAAAATTCTAAAAGTTGAAAAAACACAATATTTTGATCATTAAATTTATTGTTAATGCCATTGCATTTTGAATAGTGAGAAAAACATAATATTTGAAAATTTTAATGGAAACAAAATACAACTAATGGACTCAATTCTACAATATACACTTTAGTGAATGAAAATTATAAATAGTAATCCAAGTTTCAATCTTGGGTCAACGATATTGCTCTTGAGGGGAGTGGGGAAATTTGTCATTAGTGTCCATTGCATTTGCTTTTTCTTAAGTAATATGTTTGTAGACAAGAATTATATAAATTATTTCAAATTGCATTGTGGTAAAGGAGAAAATTAAAAAAATTACAAAATTTAAATTTAAATGATTTTTAACAATGGATTTATCCCTATAAGACTTTAAAATTCTAAAAGTTGAAAAAACACAATATTTTGATCATTAAATTTATTGTTAATGCCATTACATTTTGAATAGTGAGAAAAACATAATATTTGAAATTTTAATTGAAAAAAAATACAAGTAATGGACTCAATTCTACAAAATACACTTTAGTGAATGAAAATTATAAATAGTAATCCAAGTTTCAATCTTGGTCAACGATATTGCTCTTGAGGGGAGTGGGGAAATTTGTCATTAGTGTCCATTGCATTTGCTTTTTCTTAAGTAATATGTTTGTAAACAAGAATTATATAAATTATTTCAAATTGCATTGTGGCAAAGGAGAAAATTAAAAAAATTACAAAATTTAAATTTAAATGATTTTTAACAATGGATTTATCCCTATAAGATTTAAAATTCTAAAAGTTGAAAAAAGACAATATTTTGATCATTAAATTTATTGTTAATGCCATTACATTTTAAATAGTGAGAAAAACATAATATTTGAAAATTTTAATTGAAAAAAATACAAGTAATGGACTCAATTCGACAAAATACACTTTAGTAAATGATAATTATAAATAGTAATCTCAAGTTTCAATCTTGGGTCAACCATATTGCTCTTAAGGGAGTGGGGAAATTTCTTATTAGTGTCCATTGCATTTGTTTTTTCTTAAGTAATATGTTTGTAGACAAGAATTATATAAATTATTTCAAATTGCATTGTGGTAAAGGAGAAAATTAAAAAAATTACAAAATTTAAATTTAAATGATTTTTAACAATGGATTTATCCCTATAAGACTTTAAAATTCTAAAAGTTGAAAAAAGACAATATTTTGATCATTAAATTTATTGTTAATGCCATTACATTTTGAATAGTGAGAAAAACATAATATTTGAAAATTTTAATTGAAAAAAAATACAAGTAATGGACTCAATTCTACAAATACACTTTAGTGAATGAAATTATAAATAGTAATCCAAGTTTCAATCTTGGGTCAACGATATTGCTCTTGAGGGGAGTGGGGAAATTTGTCATTAGTGTCCATTGCATTTGCTTTTTCTTAAGTAATATGTTTGTAAACAAGAATTATATAAATTATTTCAAATTGCATTGTGGTAAAGGAGAAAATTAAAAAAATTACAAAATTTAAATTTAAATGATTTTTAATAATGGATTTATCCCTATAAGACTTTAAAATTCTAAAAGTTGAAAAAACACAATATTTTGATCATTAAATTTATTGTTAATGCCATTACATTTTGAATAGTGAGAAAACATAATATTTGAAAATTTTAATTGAAAAAAATACAAGTAATGGACTCAATTCTACAATATACACTTTAGTGAATGAAATTATAAATAGTAATCCAAGTTTCAATCTTGGGTCAACCATAATGCTCTTAAGGGGAGTGGGGAAATTTCTTATTAGTGTCCATTGCATTTGCTTTTTTCTTAAGTAATATGTTTGTAGACAAGAATTATATAAATTATTTCAAATTGCATTGTGGTAAAGGAGAAAATTAAAAAAATTACAAAATTTAAATTTAAATGATTTTTAACAATGGATTTATCCTATAAGACTTTAAAATTCTAAAAGTTGAAAAAACACAATATTTTGATCATTAAATTTATTGTTAATGCCATTACATTTTGAAATAGTGAGAAAAACATAATATTTGAAAATTTTAATTGAAAAAAAATACAAGTAATGGACTCAATTCTACAAAATACACTTTAGTGAATGAAAATTATAAATAGTAATCCCAGTTTCAATCTTGGGTCAACCATAATGCTCTTAAGGGGAGTGGGGAAATTTCTTATTAGTGTCCATTGCATTTGCTTTTTCTTAAGTAATATGTTTGTAGACAAGAATTATATAAATTATTTCAAATTGCATTGTGGTAAAGGAGAAAATTAAAAAAATTACAAAATTTAAATTTAAATGATTTTTAACAATGGATTTATCCCTATAAAGACTTTAAAATTCTAAAAGTTGAAAAAAGACAATATTTTGATCATTAAATTTATTGTTAATGCCATTACATTTTAAATAGTGAGAAAAACATAATATTTGAAAATTTTAATTGAAAAAAATACAAGTAATGGACTCAATTCGACAAAATACACTTTAGTAAATGATAATTATAAATAGTAATCCCAAGTTTCAATCTTGGGTCAACCATAATGCTCTTAAGGGGAGTGGGGAAATTTCTTATTAGTGTCCATTGCATTTGCTTTTTCTTAAGTAATATGTTTGTAGACAAGAATTATATAAATTATTTCAAATTGCATTGTGGCAAAGGAGAAAATTAAAAAAATTACAAAATTTAAATTTAAATGATTTTTAACAATGGATTTATCCCTATAAGAACTTTAAAATTCTAAAAGTTGAAAAAAGACAATATTTTGATCATTAAATTTATTGTTAATGCCATTACATTTTGAATAGTGAGAAAAACATAATATTTGAAAATTTTAATTGTAAAAAAATACAAGTAATGGACTCAATTCTACAAAATACACTTTAGTGAATGAAAATTATAAATAGTAATCCCAAGTTTCAATCTTGGGTCAACGATATTGCTCTTGAGGGGAGTGGGGAAATTTGTCATTAGTGTCCATTGCATTTGCTTTTTCTTAAGTAATATGTTTGTAAACAAGAATTATATAAATTATTTCAAATTGCATTGTGGCAAAGGAGAAAATTAAAAAAATTACAAAATTTAAATTTAAATGATTTTTAATAATGGATTTATCCCTATAAGACTTTAAAATTCTAAAAGTTGAAAAACACAATATTTTGATCATTAAATTTATTGTTAATGCCATTACATTTTGAATAGTGAGAAAAACATAATATTTGAAAATTTTAATTGAAAAAAAATACAAGTAATGGACTCAATTCTACAAATACACTTTAGTGAATGAAAATTATAAATAGTAATCCCAAGTTTCAATCTTGGGTCAACGATATTGCTCTTGAGGGGAGTGGGGAAATTTGTCATTAGTGTCCATTGCATTTGCTTTTTCTTAAGTAATATGTTTGTAAACAAGAATTATATAAATTATTTCAAATTGCATTGTGGCAAAGGAGAAAATTAAAAAAATTACAAAATTTAAATTTAAATGATTTTTAACAATGGATTTATCCCTATAAGATTTAAAATTCTAAAAGTTGAAAAAAGACAATATTTTGATCATTAAATTTATTGTTAATGCCATTACATTTTAAATAGTGAGAAAAACATAATATTTGAAAATTTTAATTGAAAAAAAATACAAGTAATGGACTCAATTCGACAAAATACACTTTAGTAATGATAATTATAAATAGTAATCCAAGTTTCAATCTTGGGTCAACCATATTGCTCTTAAGGGGAGTGGGGAAATTTGTCATTAGTGTCCATTGCATTTGCTTTTTCTTAAGTAATATGTTTGTAACAAGAATTATATAAATTATTTCAAATTGCATTGTGGTAAAGGAGAAAATTAAAAAATTACAAAATTTAAATTTAAATGATTTTTAACAATGGATTTATCCCTATAAGACTTTAAAATTCTAAAAGTTGAAAAAACACAATATTTTGATCATTAAATTTATTGTTAATGCCATTACATTTTGAATAGTGAGAAAAACATAATATTTGAAAATTTTAATTGAAAAAAATACAAGTAATGGACTCAATTCTACAAATACACTTTAGTGAATGAAATTATAAATAGTAATCCAAGTTTCAATCTTGGGTCAACGATATTGCTCTTGAGGGGAGTGGGGAAATTTCTTATTAGTGTCCATTGCATTTGCTTTTTCTTAAGTAATATGTTTGTAAACAAGAATTATATAAATTATTTCAAATTGCATTGTGGCTAAAGGAGAAAATTAAAAAAATTACAAAATTTAAATTTAAATGATTTTTAATAATGGATTTATCCCTATAAGACTTTAAAATTCTAAAAGTTGAAAAAACACAATATTTTGATCATTAAATTTATTGTTAATGCCATTACATTTTAAATAGTGAGAAAAACATAATATTTGAAAATTTTAATTGAAAAAAAATACAAGTAATGGACTCAATTCGACAAAATACACTTTAGTAAATGATAATTATAAATAGTAATCCAGGTTTCAATCTTGGGTCAACCATAATGCTCTTAAGGGGAGTGGGGAAATTTCTTATTAGTGTCCATTGCATTTGTTTTTTCTTAAGTAATATGTTTGTAGACAAGAATTATATAAATTATTTCAAATTGCATTGTGGTAAAGGAGAAAATTAAAAAAATTACAAAATTTAAATTTAAATGATTTTTAACAATGGATTTATCCCTATAAGAATTTAAAATTCTAAAAGTTGAAAAAACACAATATTTTGATCATTAAATTATTGTTAATGCCATTACATTTTGAATAGTGAGAAAAACATAATATTTGAAAATTTTAATTGAAAAAAATACAAGTAATGGACTCAATTGTACAAATACACTTTAGTGAATGAAAATTATAAATAGTAATCCAAGTTTCAATCTTGGGTCAACGATATTGCTCTTGAGGGGAGTGGGGAAATTTGTCATTTAGTGTCCATTGCATTTGCTTTTTCTTAAGTAATATGTTTGTAACAAGAATTATATAAATTATTTCAAATTGCATTGTGGTAAAGGAGAAAATTAAAAAAATTACAAAATTTAAATTTAAAATGATTTTTAACAATGGATTTATCCTATAAGAATTTAAAATTCTAAAAGTTGAAAAAAGACAATATTTTGATCATTAAATTTATTGTTAATGCCATTACATTTTGAATAGTGAGAAAAACATAATATTTGAAAATTTTAATTGAAAAAAATACAAGTAATGGAACTCATTCTACAAAATACACTTTAGTGAATGAAAATTATAAATAGTAATCCCAAGTTTCAATCTTGGGTCAACGATATTGCTCTTGAGGGGAGTGGGAAATTTGTCATTAGTGTCCATTGCATTTGCTTTTTCTTAAGTAATATGTTTGTAACAAGAATTATATAAATTATTTCAAATTGCATTGTGGCAAAGGAGAAAATTAAAAAAATTACAAAATTTAAATTTAAATGATTTTAATAATGGATTTATCCTATAAGACTTTAAAATTCTAAAAGTTGAAAAACACAATATTTTGATCATTAAATTTATTGTTAATGCCATTACATTTTGAATAGTGAGAAAAACATAATATTTGAAAATTTTAATTGAAAAAAATACAAGTAATGGACTCAATTCTACAAAATACACTTTAGTAAATGAAAATTATAAATAGTAATCCCAAGTTTCAATCTTGGGTCAACGATATTGCTCTTGAGGGGAGTGGGGAAATTTGTCATTAGTGTCCATTGCATTTGCTTTTCTTAAGTAATATGTTTGTAAACAAGAATTATATAAATTATTTCAAATTGCATTGTGGCAAAGGAGAAAATTAAAAAAATTACAAAATTTAAATTTAAATGATTTTAATAATGGATTTATCCCTATAAGACTTTAAAATTCTAAAAGTTGAAAAAACACAATATTTTGATCATTAAATTTATTGTTAATGCCATTACATTTTGAATAGTGAGAAAAACATAATATTTGAAAATTTTAATTGTAAAAAAATACAAGTAATGGACTCAATTCTACAAAATACACTTTAGTGAATGAAAATTATAAATAGTAATCCAAGTTTCAATCTTGGGTCAACGATATTGCTCTTGAGGGGAGTGGGGAAATTTGTCATTAGTGTCCATTGCATTGCTTTTTCTTAAGTAATATGTTTGTAAACAAGAATTATATAAATTATTTCAAATTGCATTGTGGCAAAGGAGAAAATTAAAAAAATTACAAAATTTAAATTTAAATGATTTTTAATAATGGATTTATCCCTATAAGACTTTAAAATTCTAAAAGTTGAAAAAACACAATATTTTGATCATTAAATTTATTGTTAATGCCATTACATTTTGAATAGTGAGAAAAACATAATATTTGAAAATTTTAATTGTAAAAAAAATACAAGTAATGGACTCAATTCTACAAAATACACTTTAGTGAATGAAAATTATAAATAGTAATCCCAAGTTTCAATCTTGGGTCAACGATATTGCTCTTGAGGGGAGTGGGGAAATTTGTCATTAGTGTCCATTGCATTTGCTTTTTCTTAAGTAATATGTTTGTAAACAAGAATTATATAAATTATTTCAAATTGCATTGTGGCAAAGGAGAAAATTAAAAAAATTACAAAATTTAAATTTAAATGATTTTTAATAATGGATTTATCCTATAAGACTTTAAAATTCTAAAAGTTGAAAAAAGACAATATTTTGATCATTAAATTTATTGTTAATGCCATTACATTTTGAATAGTGAGAAAAACATAATATTTGAAAATTTTAATTGAAAAAAATACAAGTAATGGACTCAATTCTACAAATACACTTTAGTGAATGAAAATTATAAATAGTAATCCCAAGTTTCAATCTTGGGTCAACGATATTGCTCTTGAGGGGAGTGGGGAAATTTGTCATTAGTGTCCATTGCATTTGCTTTTTCTTAAGTAATATGTTTGTAAACAAGAATTATATAAATTATTTCAAATTGCATTGTGGCAAAGGAGAAAATTAAAAAATTACAAAATTTAAATTTAAATGATTTTTAACAATGGATTTATCCTATAAGACTTTAAAATTCTAAAAGTTGAAAAAACACAATATTTTGATCATTAAATTTATTGTTAATGCCATTACATTTTGAATAGTGAGAAAAACATAATATTTGAAAATTTTAATTGAAAAAAATACAAGTAATGGACTCAATTCTACAAAATACACTTTAGTGAATGAAAATTATAAATAGTAATCCAAGTTTCAATCTTGGGTCAACGATATTGCTCTTGAGGGGAGTGGGGAAATTTGTCATTAGTGTCCATTGCATTTGCTTTTTCTTAAGTAATATGTTTGTAAACAAGAATTATATAAATTATTTCAAATTGCATTGTGGCAAAGGAGAAAATTAAAAAAATTACAAAATTTAAATTTAAATGATTTTTAATAATGGATTTATCCCTATAAGACTTTAAAATTCTAAAAGTTGAAAAAAAACAATATTTTGATCATTAAATTTATTGTTAATGCCATTACATTTTGAATAGTGAGAAAAACATAATATTTGAAAATTTTAATGAAAAAAAATACAAGTAATGGACTCAATTCTACAAAATACACTTTAGTGAATGAAAATTATAAATAGTAATCCCAAGTTTCAATCTTGGGTCAACGATATTGCTCTTGAGGGAGTGGGGAAATTTGTCATTAGTGTCCATTGCATTTGCTTTTTCTTAAGTAATATGTTTGTAAACAAGAATTATATAAATTATTTCAAATTGCATTGTGGCAAAGGAGAAAATTAAAAAAATTACAAAATTTAAATTTAAATGATTTTTAATAATGGATTTATCCCTATAAGACTTTAAAATTCTAAAAGTTGAAAAAAACAATATTTTGATCATTAAATTTATTGTTAATGCCATTACATTTTGAATAGTGAGAAAAACATAATATTTGAAAATTTTAATGGAAAAAAATACAAGTAATGGACTCAATTCTACAAAATACACTTTAGTGAATGAAAATTATAAATAGTAATCCCAAGTTTCAATCTTGGGTCAACGATATTGCTCTTGAGGGGAGTGGGGAAATTTGTCATTAGTGTCCATTGCATTTGCTTTTTCTTAAGTAATATGTTTGTAAACAAGAATTATATAAATTATTTCAAATTGCATTGTGGCAAAGGAGAAAATTAAAAAAATTACAAAATTTAAATTTAAATGATTTTTAACAATGGATTTATCCCTATAAGACTTTAAAATTCTAAAAGTTGAAAAAACACAATATTTTGATCTTTAAATTTATTGTTAATGCCATTACATTTTGAATAGTGAGAAAAACATAATATTTGAAAATTTTAATTGAAAAAAAATACAAGTAATGGACTCAATTCTACAAAATACACTTTAGTGAATGAAAATTATAAATAGTAATCCCAAGTTTCAATCTTGGGTCAACGATATTGCTCTTGAGGGGAGTGGGGAAATTTGTCATTAGTGTCCATTGCATTTGCTTTTTCTTAAGTAATATGTTTGTAAACAAGAATTATATAAATTATTTCAAATTGCATTGTGGTAAAGGAGAAAATTAAAAAAATTACAAAATTTAAATTTAAATGATTTTTAACAATGGATTTATCCTATAAGACTTTAAAATTCTAAAAGTTGAAAAAACACAATATTTTGATCATTAAATTTATTGTTAATGCCATTACATTTTGAATAGTGAGAAAAACATAATATTTGAAAATTTTAATTGAAAAAAAATACAAGTAATGGACTCAATTCTACAAAATACACTTTAGTGAATGAAAATTATAAATAGTAATCCAAGTTTCAATCTTGGGTCAACGATATTGCTCTTGAGGGGAGTGGGGAAATTTGTCATTAGTGTCCATTGCATTTGCTTTTTCTTAAGTAATATGTTTGTAAACAAGAATTATATAAATTATTTCAAATTGCATTGTGGCAAAGGAGAAAATTAAAAAAATTACAAAATTTAAATTTAAATGATTTTTAATAATGGATTTATCCTATAAGACTTTAAAATTCTAAAAGTTGAAAAAACACAATATTTTGATCATTAAATTTATTGTTAATGCCATTACATTTTGAATAGTGAGAAAAACATAATATTTGAAAATTTTAATTGAAAAAAATACAAGTAATGGACTCAATTCTACAAAATACACTTTAGTGAATGAAAATTATAAATAGTAATCCCAAGTTTCAATCTTGGGTCAACGATATTGCTCTTGAGGGGAGTGGGGAAATTTGTCATTAGTGTCCATTGCATTTGCTTTTTCTTAAGTAATATGTTTGTAAACAAGAATTATATAAATTATTTCAAATTGCATTGTGGCAAAGGAGAAAATTAAAAAAATTACAAAATTTAAATTTAAATGATTTTTAATAATGGATTTATCCCTATAAGACTTTAAAATTCTAAAAGTTGAAAAAACAATATTTTGATCATTAAATTTATTGTTAATGCCATTACATTTTGAATAGTGAGAAAAACATAATATTTGAAAATTTTAATTGAAAAAAATACAAGTAATGGACTCAATTCTACAAAATACACTTTAGTGAATGAAAATTATAAATAGTAATCCCAAGTTTCAATCTTGGGTCAACGATATTGCTCTTGAGGGGAGTGGGGAAATTTGTCATTAGTGTCCATTGCATTTGCTTTTTCTTAAGTAATATGTTTGTAAACAAGAATTATATAAATTATTTCAAATTGCATTGTGGCAAAGGAGAAAATTAAAAAAATTACAAAATTTAAATTTAAATGATTTTTAATAATGGATTTATCTCTATAAGACTTTAAAATTCTAAAAGTTGAAAAAACACAATATTTTGATCATTAAATTTATTGTTAATGCCATTACATTTTGAATAGTGAGAAAAACATAATATTTGAAAATTTTAATTGGAAAAAAATACAAGTAATGGACTCAATTCTACAAAATACACTTTAGTGAATGAAAATTATAAATAGTAATCCCAAGTTTCAATCTTGGGTCAACGATATTGCTCTTGAGGGGAGTGGGGAAATTTGTCATTAGTGTCCATTGCATTTGCTTTTTCTTAAGTAATATGTTTGTAAACAAGAATTATATAAATTATTTCAAATTGCATTGGGCAAAGGAGAAAATTAAAAAAATTACAAAATTTAAATTTAAATGATTTTTAATAATGGATTTATCCTATAAGACTTTAAAATTCTAAAATTGAAAAAACACAATATTTTGATCATTAAATTTATTGTTAATGCCATTACATTTTGAATAGTGAGAAAAACATAATATTTGAAAATTTTAATTGAAAAAAAATACAAGTAATGGACTCAATTCTACAAAATACACTTTAGTGAATGAAAATTATAAATAGTAATCCAAGTTTCAATCTTGGGTCAACGATATTGCTCTTGAGGGGAGTGGGGAAATTTGTCATTAGTGTCCATTGCATTTGCTTTTTCTTAAGTAATATGTTTGTAAACAAGAATTATATAAATTATTTCAAATTGCATTGTGGCAAAGGAGAAAATTAAAAAAATTACAAAATTTAAATTTAAATGATTTTTAATAATGGATTTATCCCTATAAGACTTTAAAATTCTAAAAGTTGAAAAAACACAATATTTTGATCATTAAATTTATTGTTAATGCCATTACATTTTGAATAGTGAGAAAAACATAATATTTGAAAATTTTAATTGAAAAAAAATACAAGTAATGGACTCAATTCTACAAAATACACTTTAGTGAATGAAAATTATAAATAGTAATCCCAAGTTTCAATCTTGGGTCAACGATATTGCTCTTGAGGGGAGTGGGGAAATTTGTCATTAGTGTCCATTGCATTTGCTTTTTCTTAAGTAATATGTTTGTAAACAAGAATTATATAAATTATTTCAAATTGCATTGTGGCAAAGGAGAAAATTAAAAAAATTACAAAATTTAAATTTAAATGATTTTTAATAATGGATTTATCCCTATAAGACTTTAAAATTCTAAAAGTTGAAAAAACACAATATTTTGATCATTAAATTTATTGTTAATGCCATTACATTTTGAATAGTGAGAAAAACATAATATTTGAAAATTTTAATTGAAAAAAAATACAAGTAATGGACTCAATTCTACAAAATACACTTTAGTGAATGAAAATTATAAATAGTAATCCCAAGTTTCAATCTTGGGTCAACGATATTGCTCTTGAGGGGAGTGGGGAAATTTGTCATTAGTGTCCATTGCATTTGCTTTTTCTTAAGTAATATGTTTGTAAACAAGAATTATATAAATTATTTCAAATTGCATTGGGGCAAAGGAGAAAATTAAAAAAATTACAAAATTTAAATTTAAATGATTTTTAATAATGGATTTATCTCTATAAGACTTTAAAATTCTAAAAGTTGAAAAAACACAATATTTTGATCATTAAATTTATTGTTAATGCCATTACATTTTGAATAGTGAGAAAAACATAATATTTGAAAATTTTAATGGAAACAAAATACAACTAATGGACTCAATTCTACAATATACACTTTAGTGAATGAAAATTATAAATAGTAATCTCATGTTTCAATCTTGGGTCAACGATATTGCTCTTGAGGGGAGTGGGGAAATTTGTCATTAGTGTCCATTGCATTTGCTTTTTCTTAAGTAATATGTTTGTAAACAAGAATTATATAAATTATTTCAAATTGCATTGTGGCAAAGGAGAAAATTAAAAAAATTACAAAATTTAAATTTAAATGATTTTTAATAATGGATTTATCTCTATAAGACTTTAAAATTCTAAAAGTTGAAAAAACACAATATTTTGATCATTAAATTTATTGTTAATGCCATTACATTTTGAATAGTGAGAAAAACATAATATTTGAAAATTTTAATTGGAAAAAAATACAAGTAATGGACTCAATTCTACAAAATACACTTTAGTGAATGAAAATTATAAATAGTAATCCCAAGTTTCAATCTTGGGTCAACGATATTGCTCTTGAGGGGAGTGGGGAAATTTGTCATTAGTGTCCATTGCATTTGCTTTTTCTTAAGTAATATGTTTGTAAACAAGAATTATATAAATTATTTCAAATTGCATTGTGGCAAAGGAGAAAATTAAAAAAATTACAAAATTTAAATTTAAATGATTTTTAATAATGGATTTATCTCTATAAGACTTTAAAATTCTAAAAGTTGAAAAAACACAATATTTTGATCATTAAATTTATTGTTAATGCCATTACATTTTGAATAGTGAGAAAAACATAATATTTGAAAATTTTAATTGAAAAAAAATACAAGTAATGGACTCAATTCTACAAAATACACTTTAGTGAATGAAAATTATAAATAGTAATCCTAAGTTTCAATCTTGGGTCAACGATATTGCTCTTGAGGGGAGTGGGGAAATTTGTCATTAGTGTCCATTGCATTTGCTTTTTCTTAAGTAATATGTTTGTAAACAAGAATTATATAAATTATTTCAAATTGCATTGTGGCAAAGGAGAAAATTAAAAAAATTACAAAATTTAAATTTAAATGATTTTTAATAATGGATTTATCTCTATAAGACTTTAAAATTCTAAAAGTTGAAAAAACACAATATTTTGATCATTAAATTTATTGTTAATGCCATTACATTTTGAATAGTGAGAAAAACATAATATTTGAAAATTTTAATTGAAAAAAAATACAAGTAATGGACTCAATTCTACAAAATACACTTTAGTGAATGAAAATTATAAATAGTAATCCAAGTTTCAATCTTGGGTCAACGATATTGCTCTTGAGGGGAGTGGGGAAATTTGTCATTAGTGTCCATTGCATTTGCTTTTTCTTAAGTAATATGTTTGTAAACAAGAATTATATAAATTATTTCAAATTGCATTGTGGCAAAGGAGAAAATTAAAAAAATTACAAAATTTAAATTTAAATGATTTTTAATAATGGATTTATCCTATAAGACTTTAAAATTCTAAAAGTTGAAAAAACACAATATTTTGATCATTAAATTTATTGTTAATGCCATTACATTTTGAATAGTGAGAAAAACATAATATTTGAAAATTTTAATTGAAAAAAAATACAAGTAATGGACTCAATTCTACAAAATACACTTTAGTGAATGAAAATTATAAATAGTAATCCAAGTTTCAATCTTGGGTCAACGATATTGCTCTTGAGGGGAGTGGGGAAATTTGTCATTAGTGTCCATTGCATTTGCTTTTTCTTAAGTAATATGTTTGTAAACAAGAATTATATAAATTATTTCAAATTGCATTGTGGCAAAGGAGAAAATTAAAAAAATTACAAAATTTAAATTTAAATGATTTTTAATAATGGATTTATCTCTATAAGACTTTAAAATTCTAAAAGTTGAAAAAACACAATATTTTGATCATTAAATTTATTGTTAATGCCATTACATTTTGAATAGTGAGAAAAACATAATATTTGAAAATTTTAATGAAAAAAAATACAAGTAATGGACTCAATTCTACAAAATACACTTTAGTGAATGAAAATTATAAATAGTAATCCTAAGTTTCAATCTTGGGTCAACGATATTGCTCTTGAGGGGAGTGGGGAAATTTGTCATTAGTGTCCATTGCATTTGCTTTTTCTTAAGTAATATGTTTGTAAACAAGAATTATATAAATTATTTCAAATTGCATTGTGGCAAAGGAGAAAATTAAAAAAATTACAAAATTTAAATTTAAATGATTTTTAATAATGGATTTATCTCTATAAGACTTTAAAATTCTAAAAGTTGAAAAAACACAATATTTTGATCATTAAATTTATTGTTAATGCCATTACATTTTGAATAGTGAGAAAAACATAATATTTGAAAATTTTAATTGAAAAAAAATACAAGTAATGGACTCAATTCTACAAAATACACTTTAGTGAATGAAAATTATAAATAGTAATCCCAAGTTTCAATCTTGGGTCAACGATATTGCTCTTGAGGGGAGTGGGGAAATTTGTCATTAGTGTCCATTGCATTTGCTTTTTCTTAAGTAATATGTTTGTAAACAAGAATTATATAAATTATTTCAAATTGCATTGTGGCAAAGGAGAAAATTAAAAAAATTACAAAATTTAAATTTAAATGATTTTTAATAATGGATTTATCCCTATAAGACTTTAAAATTCTAAAAGTTGAAAAAACACAATATTTTGATCATTAAATTTATTGTTAATGCCATTACATTTTGAATAGTGAGAAAAACATAATATTTGAAAATTTTAATTGAAAAAAAATACAAGTAATGGACTCAATTCTACAAAATACACTTTAGTGAATGAAAATTATAAATAGTAATCTCAAGTTTCAATCTTGGGTCAACGATATTGCTCTTGAGGGGAGTGGGGAAATTTGTCATTAGTGTCCATTGCATTTGCTTTTTCTTAAGTAATATGTTTGTAAACAAGAATTATATAAATTATTTCAAATTGCATTGTGGCAAAGGAGAAAATTAAAAAAATTACAAAATTTAAATTTAAATGATTTTTAATAATGGATTTATCTCTATAAGACTTTAAAATTCTAAAAGTTGAAAAAACACAATATTTTGATCATTAAATTTATTGTTAATGCCATTACATTTTGAATAGTGAGAAAAACATAATATTTGAAAATTTTAATTGAAAAAAATACAAGTAATGGACTCAATTCTACAAAATACACTTTAGTGAATGAAAATTATAAATAGTAATCCCAAGTTTCAATCTTGGGTCAACGATATTGCTCTTGAGGGGAGTGGGGAAATTTGTCATTAGTGTCCATTGCATTTGCTTTTTCTTAAGTAATATGTTTGTAAACAAGAATTATATAAATTATTTCAAATTGCATTGTGGCAAAGGAGAAAATTAAAAAAATTACAAAATTTAAATTTAAATGATTTTTAATAATGGATTTATCTCTATAAGACTTTAAAATTCTAAAAGTTGAAAAAACACAATATTTTGATCATTAAATTTATTGTTAATGCCATTACATTTTGAATAGTGAGAAAAACATAATATTTGAAAATTTTAATTGAAAAAAATACAAGTAATGGACTCAATTCTACAAAATACACTTTAGTGAATGAAAATTATAAATAGTAATCTCAAGTTTCAATCTTGGGTCAACGATATTGCTCTTGAGGGGAGTGGGGAAATTTGTCATTAGTGTCCATTGCATTTGCTTTTTCTTAAGTAATATGTTTGTAAACAAGAATTATATAAATTATTTCAAATTGCATTGTGGCAAAGGAGAAAATTAAAAAAATTACAAAATTTAAATTTAAATGATTTTTAATAATGGATTTATCTCTATAAGACTTTAAAATTCTAAAAGTTGAAAAAACACAATATTTTGATCATTAAATTTATTGTTAATGCCATTACATTTTGAATAGTGAGAAAAACATAATATTTGAAAATTTTAATTGAAAAAAATACAAGTAATGGACTCAATTCTACAAAATACACTTTAGTGAATGAAAATTATAAATAGTAATCCAAGTTTCAATCTTGGGTCAACGATATTGCTCTTGAGGGGAGTGGGGAAATTTGTCATTAGTGTCCATTGCATTTGCTTTTTCTTAAGTAATATGTTTGTAAACAAGAATTATATAAATTATTTCAAATTGCATTGTGGCAAAGGAGAAAATTAAAAAAATTACAAAATTTAAATTTAAATGATTTTTAATAATGGATTTATCTCTATAAGACTTTAAAATTCTAAAAGTTGAAAAAACACAATATTTTGATCATTAAATTTATTGTTAATGCCATTACATTTTGAATAGTGAGAAAAACATAATATTTGAAAATTTTAATTGAAAAAAAATACAAGTAATGGACTCAATTCTACAAAATACACTTTAGTGAATGAAAATTATAAATAGTAATCCAAGTTTCAATCTTGGGTCAACGATATTGCTCTTGAGGGGAGTGGGGAAATTTGTCATTAGTGTCCATTGCATTTGCTTTTTCTTAAGTAATATGTTTGTAAACAAGAATTATATAAATTATTTCAAATTGCATTGTGGCAAAGGAGAAAATTAAAAAAATTACAAAATTTAAATTTAAATGATTTTTAATAATGGATTTATCCCTATAAGACTTTAAAATTCTAAAAGTTGAAAAAACACAATATTTTGATCATTAAATTTATTGTTAATGCCATTACATTTTGAATAGTGAGAAAAACATAATATTTGAAAATTTTAATTGAAAAAAATACAAGTAATGGACTCAATTCTACAAAATACACTTTAGTGAATGAAAATTATAAATAGTAATCCAAGTTTCAATCTTGGGTCAACGATATTGCTCTTGAGGGGAGTGGGGAAATTTGTCATTAGTGTCCATTGCATTTGCTTTTTCTTAAGTAATATGTTTGTAAACAAGAATTATATAAATTATTTCAAATTGCATTGTGGCAAAGGAGAAAATTAAAAAAATTACAAAATTTAAATTTAAATGATTTTTAATAATGGATTTATCTCTATAAGACTTTAAAATTCTAAAAGTTGAAAAAACACAATATTTTGATCATTAAATTTATTGTTAATGCCATTACATTTTGAATAGTGAGAAAAACATAATATTTGAAAATTTTAATTGAAAAAAAATACAAGTAATGGACTCAATTCTACAAAATACACTTTAGTGAATGAAAATTATAAATAGTAATCCAAGTTTCAATCTTGGGTCAACGATATTGCTCTTGAGGGGAGTGGGGAAATTTGTCATTAGTGTCCATTGCATTTGCTTTTTCTTAAGTAATATGTTTGTAAACAAGAATTATATAAATTATTTCAAATTGCATTGTGGCAAAGGAGAAAATTAAAAAAATTACAAAATTTAAATTTAAATGATTTTTAATAATGGATTTATCTCTATAAGACTTTAAAATTCTAAAAGTTGAAAAAACACAATATTTTGATCATTAAATTTATTGTTAATGCCATTACATTTTGAATAGTGAGA
Organism: Bruguiera gymnorhiza; assembly: GCA_020883675.1. Lineage (NCBI taxonomy): Eukaryota > Viridiplantae > Streptophyta > Magnoliopsida > Malpighiales > Rhizophoraceae > Bruguiera > Bruguiera gymnorhiza. Next base: position 87,317 of record JAIRCJ010000117.1, on the reverse strand, counting down.
AAAACATAATATTTGAAAATTTTAATTGAAAAAAATACAAGTAATGGACTCAATTCTACAAAATACACTTTAGTGAATGAAAATTATAAATAGTAATCCAAGTTTCAATCTTGGGTCAACGATATTGCTCTTGAGGGGAGTGGGGAAATTTGTCATTAGTGTCCATTGCATTTGCTTTTTCTTAAGTAATATGTTTGTAAACAAGAATTATATAAATTATTTCAAATTGCATTGTGGCAAAGGAGAAAATTAAAAAAATTACAAAATTTAAATTTAAATGATTTTTAATAATGGATTTATCCCTATAAGACTTTAAAATTCTAAAAGTTGAAAAAACACAATATTTTGATCATTAAATTTATTGTTAATGCCATTACATTTTGAATAGTGAGAAAAACATAATATTTGAAAATTTTAATTGAAAAAAAATACAAGTAATGGACTCAATTCTACAAAATACACTTTAGTGAATGAAAATTATAAATAGTAATCCCAAGTTTCAATCTTGGGTCAACGATATTGCTCTTGAGGGGAGTGGGGAAATTTGTCATTAGTGTCCATTGCATTTGCTTTTTCTTAAGTAATATGTTTGTAAACAAGAATTATATAAATTATTTCAAATTGCATTGTGGCAAAGGAGAAAATTAAAAAAATTACAAAATTTAAATTTAAATGATTTTTAATAATGGATTTATCTCTATAAGACTTTAAAATTCTAAAAGTTGAAAAAACACAATATTTTGATCATTAAATTTATTGTTAATGCCATTACATTTTGAATAGTGAGAAAAACATAATATTTGAAAATTTTAATTGAAAAAAATACAAGTAATGGACTCAATTCTACAAAATACACTTTAGTGAATGAAAATTATAAATAGTAATCCAAGTTTCAATCTTGGGTCAACGATATTGCTCTTGAGGGGAGTGGGGAAATTTGTCATTAGTGTCCATTGCATTTGCTTTTTCTTAAGTAATATGTTTGTAAACAAGAATTATATAAATTATTTCAAATTGCATTGTGGCAAAGGAGAAAATTAAAAAAATTACAAAATTTAAATTTAAATGATTTTTAATAATGGATTTATCTCTATAAGACTTTAAAATTCTAAAAGTTGAAAAAACACAATATTTTGATCATTAAATTTATTGTTAATGCCATTACATTTTGAATAGTGAGAAAAACATAATATTTGAAAATTTTAATTGAAAAAAATACAAGTAATGGACTCAATTCTACAAAATACACTTTAGTGAATGAAAATTATAAATAGTAATCTCAAGTTTCAATCTTGGGTCAACGATATTGCTCTTGAGGGGAGTGGGGAAATTTGTCATTAGTGTCCATTGCATTTGCTTTTTCTTAAGTAATATGTTTGTAAACAAGAATTATATAAATTATTTCAAATTGCATTGTGGCAAAGGAGAAAATTAAAAAAATTACAAAATTTAAATTTAAATGATTTTTAATAATGGATTTATCCCTATAAGACTTTAAAATTCTAAAAGTTGAAAAAACACAATATTTTGATCATTAAATTTATTGTTAATGCCATTACATTTTGAATAGTGAGAAAAACATAATATTTGAAAATTTTAATTGAAAAAAATACAAGTAATGGACTCAATTCTACAAAATACACTTTAGTGAATGAAAATTATAAATAGTAATCTCAAGTTTCAATCTTGGGTCAACGATATTGCTCTTGAGGGGAGTGGGGAAATTTGTCATTAGTGTCCATTGCATTTGCTTTTTCTTAAGTAATATGTTTGTAAACAAGAATTATATAAATTATTTCAAATTGCATTGTGGCAAAGGAGAAAATTAAAAAAATTACAAAATTTAAATTTAAATGATTTTTAATAATGGATTTATCTCTATAAGACTTTAAAATTCTAAAAGTTGAAAAAACACAATATTTTGATCATTAAATTTATTGTTAATGCCATTACATTTTGAATAGTGAGAAAAACATAATATTTGAAAATTTTAATTGAAAAAAAATACAAGTAATGGACTCAATTCTACAAAATACACTTTAGTGAATGAAAATTATAAATAGTAATCCAAGTTTCAATCTTGGGTCAACGATATTGCTCTTGAGGGGAGTGGGGAAATTTGTCATTAGTGTCCATTGCATTTGCTTTTTCTTAAGTAATATGTTTGTAAACAAGAATTATATAAATTATTTCAAATTGCATTGTGGCAAAGGAGAAAATTAAAAAAATTACAAAATTTAAATTTAAATGATTTTTAATAATGGATTTATCCCTATAAGACTTTAAAATTCTAAAAGTTGAAAAAACACAATATTTTGATCATTAAATTTATTGTTAATGCCATTACATTTTGAATAGTGAGAAAAACATAATATTTGAAAATTTTAATTGAAAAAAAATACAAGTAATGGACTCAATTCTACAAAATACACTTTAGTGAATGAAAATTATAAATAGTAATCCAAGTTTCAATCTTGGGTCAACGATATTGCTCTTGAGGGGAGTGGGGAAATTTGTCATTAGTGTCCATTGCATTTGCTTTTTCTTAAGTAATATGTTTGTAAACAAGAATTATATAAATTATTTCAAATTGCATTGTGGCAAAGGAGAAAATTAAAAAAATTACAAAATTTAAATTTAAATGATTTTTAATAATGGATTTATCTCTATAAGACTTTAAAATTCTAAAAGTTGAAAAAACACAATATTTTGATCATTAAATTTATTGTTAATGCCATTACATTTTGAATAGTGAGAAAAACATAATATTTGAAAATTTTAATTGAAAAAAATACAAGTAATGGACTCAATTCTACAAAATACACTTTAGTGAATGAAAATTATAAATAGTAATCCAAGTTTCAATCTTGGGTCAACGATATTGCTCTTGAGGGGAGTGGGGAAATTTGTCATTAGTGTCCATTGCATTTGCTTTTTCTTAAGTAATATGTTTGTAAACAAGAATTATATAAATTATTTCAAATTGCATTGTGGCAAAGGAGAAAATTAAAAAAATTACAAAATTTAAATTTAAATGATTTTTAATAATGGATTTATCTCTATAAGACTTTAAAATTCTAAAAGTTGAAAAAACACAATATTTTGATCATTAAATTTATTGTTAATGCCATTACATTTTGAATAGTGAGAAAAACATAATATTTGAAAATTTTAATTGAAAAAAAATACAAGTAATGGACTCAATTCTACAAAATACACTTTAGTGAATGAAAATTATAAATAGTAATCTCATGTTTCAATCTTGGGTCAACGATATTGCTCTTGAGGGGAGTGGGGAAATTTGTCATTAGTGTCCATTGCATTTGCTTTTTCTTAAGTAATATGTTTGTAAACAAGAATTATATAAATTATTTCAAATTGCATTGTGGCAAAGGAGAAAATTAAAAAAATTACAAAATTTAAATTTAAATGATTTTTAATAATGGATTTATCTCTATAAGACTTTAAAATTCTAAAAGTTGAAAAAACACAATATTTTGATCATTAAATTTATTGTTAATGCCATTACATTTTGAATAGTGAGAAAAACATAATATTTGAAAATTTTAATTGAAAAAAATACAAGTAATGGACTCAATTCTACAAAATACACTTTAGTGAATGAAAATTATAAATAGTAATCCAAGTTTCAATCTTGGGTCAACGATATTGCTCTTGAGGGGAGTGGGGAAATTTGTCATTAGTGTCCATTGCATTTGCTTTTTCTTAAGTAATATGTTTGTAAACAAGAATTATATAAATTATTTCAAATTGCATTGTGGCAAAGGAGAAAATTAAAAAAATTACAAAATTTAAATTTAAATGATTTTTAATAATGGATTTATCTCTATAAGACTTTAAAATTCTAAAAGTTGAAAAAACACAATATTTTGATCATTAAATTTATTGTTAATGCCATTACATTTTGAATAGTGAGAAAAACATAATATTTGAAAATTTTAATTGAAAAAAATACAAGTAATGGACTCAATTCTACAAAATACACTTTAGTGAATGAAAATTATAAATAGTAATCCAAGTTTCAATCTTGGGTCAACGATATTGCTCTTGAGGGGAGTGGGGAAATTTGTCATTAGTGTCCATTGCATTTGCTTTTTCTTAAGTAATATGTTTGTAAACAAGAATTATATAAATTATTTCAAATTGCATTGTGGCAAAGGAGAAAATTAAAAAAATTACAAAATTTAAATTTAAATGATTTTTAATAATGGATTTATCTCTATAAGACTTTAAAATTCTAAAAGTTGAAAAAACACAATATTTTGATCATTAAATTTATTGTTAATGCCATTACATTTTGAATAGTGAGAAAAACATAATATTTGAAAATTTTAATTGAAAAAAAATACAAGTAATGGACTCAATTCTACAAAATACACTTTAGTGAATGAAAATTATAAATAGTAATCTCATGTTTCAATCTTGGGTCAACGATATTGCTCTTGAGGGGAGTGGGGAAATTTGTCATTAGTGTCCATTGCATTTGCTTTTTCTTAAGTAATATGTTTGTAAACAAGAATTATATAAATTATTTCAAATTGCATTGTGGCAAAGGAGAAAATTAAAAAAATTACAAAATTTAAATTTAAATGATTTTTAATAATGGATTTATCTCTATAAGACTTTAAAATTCTAAAAGTTGAAAAAACACAATATTTTGATCATTAAATTTATTGTTAATGCCATTACATTTTGAATAGTGAGAAAAACATAATATTTGAAAATTTTAATTGAAAAAAAATACAAGTAATGGACTCAATTCTACAAAATACACTTTAGTGAATGAAAATTATAAATAGTAATCTCAAGTTTCAATCTTGGGTCAACGATATTGCTCTTGAGGGGAGTGGGGAAATTTGTCATTAGTGTCCATTGCATTTGCTTTTTCTTAAGTAATATGTTTGTAAACAAGAATTATATAAATTATTTCAAATTGCATTGTGGCAAAGGAGAAAATTAAAAAAATTACAAAATTTAAATTTAAATGATTTTTAATAATGGATTTATCTCTATAAGACTTTAAAATTCTAAAAGTTGAAAAAACACAATATTTTGATCATTAAATTTATTGTTAATGCCATTACATTTTGAATAGTGAGAAAAACATAATATTTGAAAATTTTAATTGAAAAAAAATACAAGTAATGGACTCAATTCTACAAATACACTTTAGTGAATGAAAATTATAAATAGTAATCCTAAGTTTCAATCTTGGGTCAACGATATTGCTCTTGAGGGGAGTGGGGAAATTTGTCATTAGTGTCCATTGCATTTGCTTTTTCTTAAGTAATATGTTTGTAAACAAGAATTATATAAATTATTTCAAATTGCATTGTGGCAAAGGAGAAAATTAAAAAAATTACAAAATTTAAATTTAAATGATTTTTAATAATGGATTTATCCTATAAGACTTTAAAATTCTAAAAGTTGAAAAAACACAATATTTTGATCATTAAATTTATTGTTAATGCCATTACATTTTGAATAGTGAGAAAAACATAATATTTGAAAATTTTAATTGAAAAAAATACAAGTAATGGACTCAATTCTACAAAATACACTTTAGTGAATGAAAATTATAAATAGTAATCTCATGTTTCAATCTTGGGTCAACGATATTGCTCTTGAGGGGAGTGGGGAAATTTGTCATTAGTGTCCATTGCATTTGCTTTTTCTTAAGTAATATGTTTGTAAACAAGAATTATATAAATTATTTCAAATTGCATTGTGGCAAAGGAGAAAATTAAAAAAATTACAAAATTTAAATTTAAATGATTTTTAATAATGGATTTATCTCTATAAGACTTTAAAATTCTAAAAGTTGAAAAAACACAATATTTTGATCATTAAATTTATTGTTAATGCCATTACATTTTGAATAGTGAGAAAAACATAATATTTGAAAATTTTAATTGAAAAAAAATACAAGTAATGGACTCAATTCTACAAAATACACTTTAGTGAATGAAAATTATAAATAGTAATCTCAAGTTTCAATCTTGGGTCAACGATATTGCTCTTGAGGGGAGTGGGGAAATTTGTCATTAGTGTCCATTGCATTTGCTTTTTCTTAAGTAATATGTTTGTAAACAAGAATTATATAAATTATTTCAAATTGCATTGTGGCAAAGGAGAAAATTAAAAAAATTACAAAATTTAAATTTAAATGATTTTTAATAATGGATTTATCTCTATAAGACTTTAAAATTCTAAAAGTTGAAAAAACACAATATTTTGATCATTAAATTTATTGTTAATGCCATTACATTTTGAATAGTGAGAAAAACATAATATTTGAAAATTTTAATTGAAAAAAATACAAGTAATGGACTCAATTCTACAAAATACACTTTAGTGAATGAAAATTATAAATAGTAATCCAAGTTTCAATCTTGGGTCAACGATATTGCTCTTGAGGGGAGTGGGGAAATTTGTCATTAGTGTCCATTGCATTTGCTTTTTCTTAAGTAATATGTTTGTAAACAAGAATTATATAAATTATTTCAAATTGCATTGTGGCAAAGGAGAAAATTAAAAAAATTACAAAATTTAAATTTAAATGATTTTTAATAATGGATTTATCTCTATAAGACTTTAAAATTCTAAAAGTTGAAAAAACACAATATTTTGATCATTAAATTTATTGTTAATGCCATTACATTTTGAATAGTGAGAAAAACATAATATTTGAAAATTTTAATTGAAAAAAATACAAGTAATGGACTCAATTCTACAAAATACACTTTAGTGAATGAAAATTATAAATAGTAATCTCATGTTTCAATCTTGGGTCAACGATATTGCTCTTGAGGGGAGTGGGGAAATTTGTCATTAGTGTCCATTGCATTTGCTTTTTCTTAAGTAATATGTTTGTAAACAAGAATTATATAAATTATTTCAAATTGCATTGTGGCAAAGGAGAAAATTAAAAAAATTACAAAATTTAAATTTAAATGATTTTTAATAATGGATTTATCCTATAAGACTTTAAAATTCTAAAAGTTGAAAAAACACAATATTTTGATCATTAAATTTATTGTTAATGCCATTACATTTTGAATAGTGAGAAAAACATAATATTTGAAAATTTTAATTGAAAAAAAATACAAGTAATGGACTCCATTCTACAAAATACACTTTAGTGAATGAAAATTATAAATAGTAATCCAAGTTTCAATCTTGGGTCAACGATATTGCTCTTGAGGGGAGTGGGGAAATTTGTCATTAGTGTCCATTGCATTTGCTTTTTCTTAAGTAATATGTTTGTAAACAAGAATTATATAAATTATTTCAAATTGCATTGTGGCAAAGGAGAAAATTAAAAAAATTACAAAATTTAAATTTAAATGATTTTTAATAATGGATTTATCTCTATAAGACTTTAAAATTCTAAAAGTTGAAAAAACACAATATTTTGATCATTAAATTTATTGTTAATGCCATTACATTTTGAATAGTGAGAAAAACATAATATTTGAAAATTTTAATTGAAAAAAAATACAAGTAATGGACTCAATTCTACAAAATACACTTTAGTGAATGAAAATTATAAATAGTAATCTCAAGTTTCAATCTTGGGTCAACGATATTGCTCTTGAGGGGAGTGGGGAAATTTGTCATTAGTGTCCATTGCATTTGCTTTTTCTTAAGTAATATGTTTGTAAACAAGAATTATATAAATTATTTCAAATTGCATTGTGGCAAAGGAGAAAATTAAAAAAATTACAAAATTTAAATTTAAATGATTTTTAATAATGGATTTATCCCTATAAGACTTTAAAATTCTAAAAGTTGAAAAAACACAATATTTTGATCATTAAATTTATTGTTAATGCCATTACATTTTGAATAGTGAGAAAAACATAATATTTGAAAATTTTAATTGAAAAAAAATACAAGTAATGGACTCAATTCTACAAAATACACTTTAGTGAATGAAAATTATAAATAGTAATCCAAGTTTCAATCTTGGGTCAACGATATTGCTCTTGAGGGGAGTGGGGAAATTTGTCATTAGTGTCCATTGCATTTGCTTTTTCTTAAGTAATATGTTTGTAAACAAGAATTATATAAATTATTTCAAATTGCATTGTGGCAAAGGAGAAAATTAAAAAAATTACAAAATTTAAATTTAAATGATTTTTAATAATGGATTTATCCCTATAAGACTTTAAAATTCTAAAAGTTGAAAAAACACAATATTTTGATCATTAAATTTATTGTTAATGCCATTACATTTTGAATAGTGAGAAAAACATAATATTTGAAAATTTTAATTGAAAAAAATACAAGTAATGGACTCAATTCTACAAAATACACTTTAGTGAATGAAAATTATAAATAGTAATCTCAAGTTTCAATCTTGGGTCAACGATATTGCTCTTGAGGGGAGTGGGGAAATTTGTCATTAGTGTCCATTGCATTTGCTTTTTCTTAAGTAATATGTTTGTAAACAAGAATTATATAAATTATTTCAAATTGCATTGTGGCAAAGGAGAAAATTAAAAAAATTACAAAATTTAAATTTAAATGATTTTTAATAATGGATTTATCCCTATAAGACTTTAAAATTCTAAAAGTTGAAAAAACACAATATTTTGATCATTAAATTTATTGTTAATGCCATTACATTTTGAATAGTGAGAAAAACATAATATTTGAAAATTTTAATTGAAAAAAAATACAAGTAATGGACTCAATTCTACAAAATACACTTTAGTGAATGAAAATTATAAATAGTAATCCAAGTTTCAATCTTGGGTCAACGATATTGCTCTTGAGGGGAGTGGGGAAATTTGTCATTAGTGTCCATTGCATTTGCTTTTTCTTAAGTAATATGTTTGTAAACAAGAATTATATAAATTATTTCAAATTGCATTGTGGCAAAGGAGAAAATTAAAAAAATTACAAAATTTAAATTTAAATGATTTTTAATAATGGATTTATCCCTATAAGACTTTAAAATTCTAAAAGTTGAAAAAACACAATATTTTGATCATTAAATTTATTGTTAATGCCATTACATTTTGAATAGTGAGAAAAACATAATATTTGAAAATTTTAATTGAAAAAAATACAAGTAATGGACTCAATTCTACAAAATACACTTTAGTGAATGAAAATTATAAATAGTAATCTCAAGTTTCAATCTTGGGTCAACGATATTGCTCTTGAGGGGAGTGGGGAAATTTGTCATTAGTGTCCATTGCATTTGCTTTTTCTTAAGTAATATGTTTGTAAACAAGAATTATATAAATTATTTCAAATTGCATTGTGGCAAAGGAGAAAATTAAAAAAATTACAAAATTTAAATTTAAATGATTTTTAATAATGGATTTATCCCTATAAGACTTTAAAATTCTAAAAGTTGAAAAAACACAATATTTTGATCATTAAATTTATTGTTAATGCCATTACATTTTGAATAGTGAGAAAAACATAATATTTGAAAATTTTAATTGAAAAAAATACAAGTAATGGACTCAATTCTACAAAATACACTTTAGTGAATGAAAATTATAAATAGTAATCCCAAGTTTCAATCTTGGGTCAACGATATTGCTCTTGAGGGGAGTGGGGAAATTTGTCATTAGTGTCCATTGCATTTGCTTTTTCTTAAGTAATATGTTTGTAAACAAGAATTATATAAATTATTTCAAATTGCATTGTGGCAAAGGAGAAAATTAAAAAAATTACAAAATTTAAATTTAAATGATTTTTAATAATGGATTTATCCCTATAAGACTTTAAAATTCTAAAAGTTGAAAAAACACAATATTTTGATCATTAAATTTATTGTTAATGCCATTACATTTTGAATAGTGAGAAAAACATAATATTTGAAAATTTTAATTGAAAAAAATACAAGTAATGGACTCAATTCTACAAAATACACTTTAGTGAATGAAAATTATAAATAGTAATCCCAAGTTTCAATCTTGGGTCAACGATATTGCTCTTGAGGGGAGTGGGGAAATTTGTCATTAGTGTCCATTGCATTTGCTTTTTCTTAAGTAATATGTTTGTAAACAAGAATTATATAAATTATTTCAAATTGCATTGTGGCAAAGGAGAAAATTAAAAAAATTACAAAATTTAAATTTAAATGATTTTTAATAATGGATTTATCCCTATAAGACTTTAAAATTCTAAAAGTTGAAAAAACACAATATTTTGATCATTAAATTTATTGTTAATGCCATTACATTTTGAATAGTGAGAAAAACATAATATTTGAAAATTTTAATTGAAAAAAAATACAAGTAATGGACTCAATTCTACAAAATACACTTTAGTGAATGAAAATTATAAATAGTAATCCAAGTTTCAATCTTGGGTCAACGATATTGCTCTTGAGGGGAGTGGGGAAATTTGTCATTAGTGTCCATTGCATTTGCTTTTTCTTAAGTAATATGTTTGTAAACAAGAATTATATAAATTATTTCAAATTGCATTGTGGCAAAGGAGAAAATTAAAAAAATTACAAAATTTAAATTTAAATGATTTTTAATAATGGATTTATCCCTATAAGACTTTAAAATTCTAAAAGTTGAAAAAACACAATATTTTGATCATTAAATTTATTGTTAATGCCATTACATTTTGAATAGTGAGAAAAACATAATATTTGAAAATTTTAATTGAAAAAAAATACAAGTAATGGACTCAATTCTACAAAATACACTTTAGTGAATGAAAATTATAAATAGTAATCCAAGTTTCAATCTTGGGTCAACGATATTGCTCTTGAGGGGAGTGGGGAAATTTGTCATTAGTGTCCATTGCATTTGCTTTTTCTTAAGTAATATGTTTGTAAACAAGAATTATATAAATTATTTCAAATTGCATTGGGGCAAAGGAGAAAATTAAAAAAATTACAAAATTTAAATTTAAATGATTTTTAACAATGGATTTATCCCTATAAGACTTTAAAATTCTAAAAGTTGAAAAAACACAATATTTTGATCTTTAAATTTATTGTTAATGCCATTACATTTTGAATAGTGAGAAAAACATAATATTTGAAAATTTTAATTGTAAAAAAAATACAAGTAATGGACTCAATTCTACAAAATACACTTTAGTGAATGAAAATTATAAATAGTAATCCCAAGTTTCAATCTTGGGTCAACGATATTGCTCTTGAGGGGAGTGGGGAAATTTGTCATTAGTGTCCATTGCATTTGCTTTTTCTTAAGTAATATGTTTGTAAACAAGAATTATATAAATTATTTCAAATTGCATTGGGGTAAAGGAGAAAATTAAAAAAATTACAAAATTTAAATTTAAATGATTTTTAACAATGGATTTATCCCTATAAGACTTTAAAATTCTAAAAATTGAAAAAAGACAATATTTTGATCTTTAAATTTATTGTTAATGCCATTACATTTTGAATGGTGAGAAAAACATAATATTTGAAAATTTTAATTGTAAAAAAATACAAGTAATGGACTCAATTCTACAAAATACACTTTAGTGAATGAAAATTATAAATAGTAATCCCAAGTTTCAATCTTGGGTCAACGATATTGCTCTTGAGGGGAGTGGGGAAATTTGTCATTAGTGTCCATTGCATTTGCTTTTTCTTAAGTAATATGTTTGTAAACAAGAATTATATAAATTATTTCAAATTGCATTGTGGCAAAGGAGAAAATTAAAAAAATTACAAAATTTAAATTTAAATGATTTTTAATAATGGATTTATCCCTATAAGACTTTAAAATTCTAAAAGTTGAAAAAACACAATATTTTGATCATTAAATTTATTGTTAATGCCATTACATTTTGAATAGTGAGAAAAACATAATATTTGAAAATTTTAATTGTAAAAAAAATACAAGTAATGGACTCAATTCTACAAAATACACTTTAGTGAATGAAAATTATAAATAGTAATCCCAAGTTTCAATCTTGGGTCAACGATATTGCTCTTGAGGGGAGTGGGGAAATTTGTCATTAGTGTCCATTGCATTTGCTTTTTCTTAAGTAATATGTTTGTAAACAAGAATTATATAAATTATTTCAAATTGCATTGGGGTAAAGGAGAAAATTAAAAAAATTACAAAATTTAAATTTAAATGATTTTTAACAATGGATTTATCCCTATAAGACTTTAAAATTCTAAAAATTGAAAAAAACAATATTTTGATCTTTAAATTTATTGTTAATGCCATTACATTTTGAATGGTGAGAAAAACATAATATTTGAAAATTTTAATTGTAAAAAAAATACAAGTAATGGACTCAATTCTACAAAATACACTTTAGTGAATGAAAATTATAAATAGTAATCCCAAGTTTCAATCTTGGGTCAACGATATTGCTCTTGAGGGGAGTGGGGAAATTTGTCATTAGTGTCCATTGCATTTGCTTTTTCTTAAGTAATATGTTTGTAAACAAGAATTATATAAATTATTTCAAATTGCATTGTGGCAAAGGAGAAAATTAAAAAAATTACAAAATTTAAATTTAAATGATTTTTAACAATGGATTTATCCCTATAAGACTTTAAAATTCTAAAAGTTGAAAAAACACAATATTTTGATCATTAAATTTATTGTTAATGCCATTACATTTTGAATAGTGAGAAAAACATAATATTTGAAAATTTTAATTGAAAAAAATACAAGTAATGGACTCAATTCTACAAAATACACTTTAGTGAATGAAAATTATAAATAGTAATCCCAAGTTTCAATCTTGGGTCAACGATATTGCTCTTGAGGGGAGTGGGGAAATTTGTCATTAGTGTCCATTGCATTTGCTTTTTCTTAAGTAATATGTTTGTAAACAAGAATTATATAAATTATTTCAAATTGCATTGGGGTAAAGGAGAAAATTAAAAAAATTACAAAATTTAAATTTAAATGATTTTTAACAATGGATTTATCCCTATAAGACTTTAAAATTCTAAAAATTGAAAAAAGACAATATTTTGATCTTTAAATTTATTGTTAATGCCATTACATTTTGAATGGTGAGAAAAACATAATATTTGAAAATTTTAATTGTAAAAAAAATACAAGTAATGGACTCAATTCTACAAAATACACTTTAGTGAATGAAAATTATAAATAGTAATCCCAAGTTTCAATCTTGGGTCAACGATATTGCTCTTGAGGGGAGTGGGGAAATTTGTCATTAGTGTCCATTGCATTTGCTTTTTCTTAAGTAATATGTTTGTAAACAAGAATTATATAAATTATTTCAAATTGCATTGGGGTAAAGGAGAAAATTAAAAAAATTACAAAATTTAAATTTAAATGATTTTTAACAATGGATTTATCCCTATAAGACTTTAAAATTCTAAAAATTGAAAAAAGACAATATTTTGATCTTTAAATTTATTGTTAATGCCATTACATTTTGAATGGTGAGAAAAACATAATATTTGAAAATTTTAATTGTAAAAAAAATACAAGTAATGGACTCAATTCTACAAAATACACTTTAGTGAATGAAAATTATAAATAGTAATCCCAAGTTTCAATCTTGGGTCAACGATATTGCTCTTGAGGGGAGTGGGGAAATTTGTCATTAGTGTCCATTGCATTTGCTTTTTCTTAAGTAATATGTTTGTAAACAAGAATTATATAAATTATTTCAAATTGCATTGTGGCAAAGGAGAAAATTAAAAAAATTACAAAATTTAAATTTAAATGATTTTTAACAATGGATTTATCCCTATAAGACTTTAAAATTCTAAAAGTTGAAAAAAGACAATATTTTGATCATTAAATTTATTGTTAATGCCATTACATTTTGAATAGTGAGAAAAACATAATATTTGAAAATTTTAATTGAAAAAAATACAAGTAATGGACTCAATTCTACAAAATACACTTTAGTGAATGAAAATTATAAATAGTAATCCCAAGTTTCAATCTTGGGTCAACGATATTGCTCTTGAGGGGAGTGGGGAAATTTGTCATTAGTGTCCATTGCATTTGCTTTTTCTTAAGTAATATGTTTGTAAACAAGAATTATATAAATTATTTCAAATTGCATTGTGGCAAAGGAGAAAATTAAAAAAATTACAAAATTTAAATTTAAATGATTTTTAATAATGGATTTATCCCTATAAGACTTTAAAATTCTAAAAGTTGAAAAAACACAATATTTTGATCATTAAATTTATTGTTAATGCCATTACATTTGAATAGTGAGAAAAACATAATATTTGAAAATTTTAATTGTAAAAAAAATACAACGTAATGACTCAATTCTACAAAATACACTTTAGTGAATGAAATTATAAATAGTAATCCCAAGTTTCAATCTTGGGTCAACGATATTGCTCTTGAGGGGAGTGGGGAAATTTGTCATTAGTGTCCATTGCATTTGCTTTTTCTTAAGTAATATGTTTGTAAACAAGAATTATATAAATTATTTCAAATTGCATTGGGGTAAAGGAGAAATTAAAAAAATTACAAAATTTAAATTTAAATGATTTTTAACAATGGATTTATCCCTATAAGACTTTAAAATTCTAAAAATTGAAAAAGACAATATTTTGATCTTTAAATTTATTGTTAATGCCATTACATTTTGAATGGTGAGAAAAACATAATATTTGAAAATTTTAATTGTAAAAAAAATACAAGTAATGGACTCAATTCTACAAAATACACTTTAGTGAATGAAAATTATAAATAGTAATCCCAAGTTTCAATCTTGGGTCAACGATATTGCTCTTGAGGGGAGTGGGGAAATTTGTCATTAGTGTCCATTGCATTTGCTTTTTCTTAAGTAATATGTTTGTAAATAAGAATTATATAAATTATTTCAAATTGCATTGGGGTCAAAGGAGAAAATTAAAAAATTACAAAATTTAAATTTAAATGATTTTTAACAATGGATTTATCCCTATAAGACTTTTAAAATTCTAAAAATTGAAAAAAGACAATATTTTGATCTTTAAATTTATTGTTAATGCCATTACATTTTGAATGGTGAGAAAAACATAATATTTGAAAATTTTAATTGTAAAAAAAATACAAGTAATGGACTCAATTCTACAAAATACACTTTAGTGAATGAAAATTATAAATAGTAATCCCAAGTTTCAATCTTGGGTCAACGATATTGCTCTTGAGGGGAGTGGGGAAATTTGTCATTAGTGTCCATTGCATTTGCTTTTTCTTAAGTAATATGTTTGTAAACAAGAATTATATAAATTATTTCAAATTGCATTGGGGTAAAGGAGAAAATTAAAAAAATTACAAAATTTAAATTTAAATGATTTTTAACAATGGATTTATCCCTATAAGACTTTAAAATTCTAAAAATTGAAAAAAGACAATATTTTGATCTTTAAATTTATTGTTAATGCCATTACATTTTGAATGGTGAGAAAAACATAATATTTGAAAATTTTAATTGTAAAAAAAATACAAGTAATGGACTCAATTCTACAAAATACACTTTAGTGAATGAAAATTATAAATAGTAATCCCAAGTTTCAATCTTGGGTCAACGATATTGCTCTTGAGGGGAGTGGGGAAATTTGTCATTAGTGTCCATTGCATTTGCTTTTTCTTAAGTAATATGTTTGTAAACAAGAATTATATAAATTATTTCAAATTGCATTGGGGTAAAGGAGAAAATTAAAAAAATTACAAAATTTAAATTTAAATGATTTTTAACAATGGATTTATCCCTATAAGACTTTAAAATTCTAAAAATTGAAAAAAGACAATATTTTGATCTTTAAATTTATTGTTAATGCCATTACATTTTGAATGGTGAGAAAAACATAATATTTGAAAATTTTAATTGTAAAAAAAATACAAGTAATGGACTCAATTCTACAAAATACACTTTAGTGAATGAAAATTATAAATAGTAATCCCAAGTTTCAATCTTGGGTCAACGATATTGCTCTTGAGGGGAGTGGGGAAATTTGTTATTAGTGTCCATTGCATTTGTTTTTTCTTAAGTAATATGTTTGTAAACAAGAATTATATAAATTATTTCAAATTGCATTGTGGTAAAGGAGAAAATTAAAAATAATCACAAAATTTAAATTTAAATGATTTTTAACAATGGATTTATCCCTATAAGAATTTAAAATTCTAAAAGTTGAAAAAAAGACAATATTTTGATTGTTAAATTTATTGTTAATGCCATTACATTTTGAATAGTGAGAAATATAATATTTGAAAATTTTAATTGAAAAAAAATACAAGTAATGGACTAAATTCTACAAAATACACTTTAGTGAATAAAAATTATAAATAGTAATCCCAAGTTTCAATTTTGGGTCAACGATATTGCTCTTGAGGGGAGTGGGGAAATTTGTCATTAGTGTCCATTGCATTTGCTTTTTCTTAAGTAATATGTTTGTAACAAGAATTATAAATTATTTTCAAAAATTGCATTGTGGCAAAGGAGAAATTAAAAAAATTAGCAAAATTTAAATTTCAATGATTTTTAATAATGGAATTTATCCTTAAGACTTTAAATTCTAAAAGTTTGAAAAAAGACAATATTTGATCTTTAATTTATTGTTAATGCCATTACATTTTGAATGGTGAGAAAAACATAATATTTGAAAATTTTAATTGTAAAAAAAAATACAAGTAATGGACTCAATTCTACAAAATACACTTTAATGAATAAAAATTATAAATAGTATCCCAAGTCTCAATCTTGGGTCAACGATATTGCCCTTGAGGGGACTGGGGAAATTTGTCTTTAGTGTCCATTGCATTTGCTTTTTCTTAAGTAATATGTTTGTAACAGAATTATATAAATTATTTCAAATTGCATTGGGGTAAAGGAGAAAATTAAAAAAATTACAAAATTTAAATTTAAATGATTTTAACAATGGATTTATCCCTATAAGACTTTAAAATTCTAAAAGTTGAAAAAACACAATATTTTGATCATTAAATTTATTGTTAATGCCATTACATTTTGAATAGTGAGAAAAACATAATATTTGAAAATTTTAATTGAAAAAAATACAAGTAATGGACTCAATTCTACAAAATACACTTTAGTGAATGAAAATTATAAATAGTAATCCCAAGTTTCAATCTTGGGTCAACGATATTGCTCTTGAGGGGAGTGGGGAAATTTGTCATTAGTGTCCATTGCATTTGCTTTTTCTTAAGTAATATGTTTGTAAACAAGAATTATATAAATTATTTCAAATTGCATTGGGGTAAAGGAGAAAATTAAAAAAATTACAAAATTTAAATTTAAATGATTTTTAACAATGGATTTATCCCTATAAGACTTTAAAATTCTAAAAATTGAAAAAAGACAATATTTTGATCTTTAAATTTATTGTTAATGCCATTACATTTTGAATGGTGAGAAAAACATAATATTTGAAAATTTTAATTGTAAAAAAATACAAGTAATGGACTCAATTCTACAAAATACACTTTAGTGAATGAAAATTATAAATAGTAATCCCAAGTTTCAATCTTGGGTCAACGATATTGCTCTTGAGGGGAGTGGGGAAATTTGTCATTAGTGTCCATTGCATTTGCTTTTTCTTAAGTAATATGTTTGTAAACAAGAATTATATAAATTATTTCAAATTGCATTGGGGTAAAGGAGAAAATTAAAAAAATTACAAAATTTAAATTTAAATGATTTTTAACAATGGATTTATCCCTATAAGACTTTAAAATTCTAAAAGTTGAAAAAAGACAATATTTTGATCATTAAATTTATTGTTAATGCCATTACATTTTGAATGGTGAGAAAAACATAATATTTGAAAATTTTAATTGTAAAAAAATACAAGTAATGGACTCAATTCTACAAAATACACTTTAGTGAATGAAAATTATAAATAGTAATCCCAAGTTTCAATCTTGGGTCAACGATATTGCTCTTGAGGGGAGTGGGGAAATTTGTCATTAGTGTCCATTGCATTTGCTTTTTCTTAAGTAATATGTTTGTAAACAAGAATTATATAAATTATTTCAAATTGCATTGTGGCAAAGGAGAAAATTAAAAAAATTACAAAATTTAAATTTAAATGATTTTTAACAATGGATTTATCCCTATAAGACTTTAAAATTCTAAAAATTGAAAAAAGACAATATTTTGATCTTTAAATTTATTGTTAATGCCATTACATTTTGAATGGTGAGAAAAACATAATATTTGAAAATTTTAATTGTAAAAAAAATACAAGTAATGGACTCAATTCTACAAAATACACTTTAGTGAATGAAAATTATAAATAGTAATCCCAAGTTTCAATCTTGGGTCAACGATATTGCTCTTGAGGGGAGTGGGGAAATTTGTCATTAGTGTCCATTGCATTTGCTTTTTCTTAAGTAATATGTTTGTAAACAAGAATTATATAAATTATTTCAAATTGCATTGTGGCAAAGGAGAAAATTAAAAAAATTACAAAATTTAAATTTAAATGATTTTTAACAATGGATTTATCCCTATAAGACTTTAAAATTCTAAAATTGAAAAAAGACAATATTTTGATCATTAAATTTATTGTTAATGCCATTACATTTTGAATGGTGAGAAAAACATAATATTTGAAAATTTTAATTGTAAAAAAAATACAAGTAATGGACTCAATTCTACAAAATACACTTTAGTGAATGAAAATTATAAATAGTAATCCCAAGTTTCAATCTTGGGTCAACGATATTGCTCTTGAGGGGAGTGGGGAAATTTGTCATTAGTGTCCATTGCATTTGCTTTTTCTTAAGTAATATGTTTGTAAACAAGAATTATATAAATTATTTCAAATTGCATTGGGGCAAAGGAGAAAATTAAAAAAATTACAAAATTTAAATTTAAATGATTTTTAATAATGGATTTATCCTATAAGACTTTAAAATTCTAAAAGTTGAAAAAACACAATATTTTGATCATTAAATTTATTGTTAATGCCATTACATTTTGAATAGTGAGAAAAACATAATATTTGAAAATTTTAATTGTAAAAAAATACAAGTAATGGACTCAATTCTACAAAATACACTTTAGTGAATGAAAATTATAAATAGTAATCCCAAGTTTCAATCTTGGGTCAACGATATTGCTCTTGAGGGGAGTGGGGAAATTTGTCATTAGTGTCCATTGCATTTGCTTTTTCTTAAGTAATATGTTTGTAAACAAGAATTATATAAATTATTTCAAATTGCATTGTGGCAAAGGAGAAAATTAAAAAAATTACAAAATTTAAATTTAAATGATTTTTAACAATGGATTTATCCCTATAAGACTTTAAAATTCTAAAAGTTGAAAAAACACAATATTTTGATCATTAAATTTATTGTTAATGCCATTACATTTTGAATAGTGAGAAAAACATAATATTTGAAAATTTTAATTGTAAAAAAATACAAGTAATGGACTCAATTCTACAAAATACACTTTAGTGAATGAAAATTATAAATAGTAATCCCAAGTTTCAATCTTGGGTCAACGATATTGCTCTTGAGGGGAGTGGGGAAATTTGTCATTAGTGTCCATTGCATTTGCTTTTTCTTAAGTAATATGTTTGTAAACAAGAATTATATAAATTATTTCAAATTGCATTGTGGCAAAGGAGAAAATTAAAAAAATTACAAAATTTAAATTTAAATGATTTTTAATAATGGATTTATCCCTATAAGACTTTAAAATTCTAAAAGTTGAAAAAAGACAATATTTTGATCATTAAATTTATTGTTAATGCCATTACATTTTGAATAGTGAGAAAAACATAATATTTGAAAATTTTAATTGTAAAAAAATACAAGTAATGGACTCAATTCTACAAAATACACTTTAGTGAATGAAAATTATAAATAGTAATCCCAAGTTTCAATCTTGGGTCAACGATATTGCTCTTGAGGGGAGTGGGGAAATTTGTCATTAGTGTCCATTGCATTTGCTTTTTCTTAAGTAATATGTTTGTAAACAAGAATTATATAAATTATTTCAAATTGCATTGGGGCAAAGGAGAAAATTAAAAAAATTACAAAATTTAAATTTAAATGATTTTTAACAATGGATTTATCCCTATAAGACTTTAAAATTCTAAAAGTTGAAAAAAGACAATATTTTGATCTTTAAATTTATTGTTAATGCCATTACATTTTGAATGGTGAGAAAAACATAATATTTGAAAATTTTAATTGTAAAAAAAATACAAGTAATGGACTCAATTCTACAAAATACACTTTAGTGAATGAAAATTATAAATAGTAATCCCAAGTTTCAATCTTGGGTCAACGATATTGCTCTTGAGGGGAGTGGGGAAATTTGTCATTAGTGTCCATTGCATTTGCTTTTTCTTAAGTAATATGTTTGTAAACAAGAATTATATAAATTATTTCAAATTGCATTGTGGCAAAGGAGAAAATTAAAAAAATTACAAAATTTAAATTTAAATGATTTTTAATAATGGATTTATCCCTATAAGACTTTAAAATTCTAAAAGTTGAAAAAAGACAATATTTTGATCATTAAATTTATTGTTAATGCCATTACATTTTGAATAGTGAGAAAAACATAATATTTGAAAATTTTAATTGTAAAAAAATACAAGTAATGGACTCAATTCTACAAAATACACTTTAGTGAATGAAAATTATAAATAGTAATCCCAAGTTTCAATCTTGGGTCAACGATATTGCTCTTGAGGGGAGTGGGGAAATTTGTCATTAGTGTCCATTGCATTTGCTTTTTCTTAAGTAATATGTTTGTAAACAAGAATTATATAAATTATTTCAAATTGCATTGTGGCAAAGGAGAAAATTAAAAAAATTACAAAATTTAAATTTAAATGATTTTTAATAATGGATTTATCCCTATAAGACTTTAAAATTCTAAAAGTTGAAAAAAACAATATTTTGATCATTAAATTTATTGTTAATGCCATTACATTTTGAATAGTGAGAAAAACATAATATTTGAAAATTTTAATTGAAAAAAAATACAAGTAATGGACTCAATTCTACAAAATACACTTTAGTGAATGAAAATTATAAATAGTAATCCAAGTTTCAATCTTGGGTCAACGATATTGCTCTTGAGGGGAGTGGGGAAATTTGTCATTAGTGTCCATTGCATTTGCTTTTTCTTAAGTAATATGTTTGTAAACAAGAATTATATAAATTATTTCAAATTGCATTGTGGCAAAGGAGAAAATTAAAAAAATTACAAAATTTAAATTTAAATGATTTTTAATAATGGATTTATCCCTATAAGACTTTAAAATTCTAAAAGTTGAAAAAACACAATATTTTGATCATTAAATTTATTGTTAATGCCATTACATTTTGAATAGTGAGAAAAACATAATATTTGAAAATTTTAATTGTAAAAAAAATACAAGTAATGGACTCAATTCTACAAAATACACTTTAGTGAATGAAAATTATAAATAGTAATCCAAGTTTCAATCTTGGGTCAACGATATTGCTCTTGAGGGGAGTGGGGAAATTTGTCATTAGTGTCCATTGCATTTGCTTTTTCTTAAGTAATATGTTTGTAAACAAGAATTATATAAATTATTTCAAATTGCATTGTGGCAAAGGAGAAAATTAAAAAAATTACAAAATTTAAATTTAAATGATTTTTAACAATGGATTTATCCTATAAGACTTTAAAATTCTAAAAATTGAAAAAAACAATATTTTGATCTTTAAATTTATTGTTAATGCCATTACATTTTGAATGGTGAGAAAAACATAATATTTGAAAATTTTAATTGTAAAAAAATACAAGTAATGGACTCAATTCTACAAAATACACTTTAGTGAATGAAAATTATAAATAGTAATCCCAAGTTTCAATCTTGGGTCAACGATATTGCTCTTGAGGGGAGTGGGGAAATTTGTCATTAGTGTCCATTGCATTTGCTTTTTCTTAAGTAATATGTTTGTAAACAAGAATTATATAAATTATTTCAAATTGCATTGGGGCAAAGGAGAAAATTAAAAAAATTACAAAATTTAAATTTAAATGATTTTTAACAATGGATTTATCCCTATAAGACTTTAAAATTCTAAAAGTTGAAAAAAACAATATTTTGATCTTTAAATTTATTGTTAATGCCATTACATTTTGAATAGTGAGAAAAACATAATATTTGAAAATTTTAATTGTAAAAAAAATACAAGTAATGGACTCAATTCTACAAAATACACTTTAGTGAATGAAAATTATAAATAGTAATCCAAGTTTCAATCTTGGGTCAACGATATTGCTCTTGAGGGGAGTGGGGAAATTTGTCATTAGTGTCCATTGCATTTGCTTTTTCTTAAGTAATATGTTTGTAAACAAGAATTATATAAATTATTTCAAATTGCATTGGGGTAAAGGAGAAAATTAAAAAAATTACAAAATTTAAATTTAAATGATTTTTAACAATGGATTTATCCCTATAAGACTTTAAAATTCTAAAAATTGAAAAAAGACAATATTTTGATCTTTAAATTTATTGTTAATGCCATTACATTTTGAATGGTGAGAAAAACATAATATTTGAAAATTTTAATTGTAAAAAAAATACAAGTAATGGACTCAATTCTACAAAATACACTTTAGTGAATGAAAATTATAAATAGTAATCCAAGTTTCAATCTTGGGTCAACGATATTGCTCTTGAGGGGAGTGGGGAAATTTGTCATTAGTGTCCATTGCATTTGCTTTTTCTTAAGTAATATGTTTGTAAACAAGAATTATATAAATTATTTCAAATTGCATTGTGGTAAAGGAGAAAATTAAAAAAATTACAAAATTTAAATTTAAATGATTTTTAACAATGGATTTATCCCTATAAGACTTTAAAATTCTAAAAGTTGAAAAAAGACAATATTTTGATCATTAAATTTATTGTTAATGCCATTACATTTTGAATAGTGAGAAAAACATAATATTTGAAAATTTTAATTGAAAAAAAATACAAGTAATGGACTCAATTCTACAAAATACACTTTAGTGAATGAAAATTATAAATAGTAATCCCAAGTTTCAATCTTGGGTCAACGATATTGCTCTTGAGGGGAGTGGGGAAATTTGTCATTAGTGTCCATTGCATTTGCTTTTTCTTAAGTAATATGTTTGTAAACAAGAATTATATAAATTATTTCAAATTGCATTGTGGCAAAGGAGAAAATTAAAAAAATTACAAAATTTAAATTTAAATGATTTTTAACAATGGATTTATCCCTATAAGACTTTAAAATTCTAAAAGTTGAAAAAACACAATATTTTGATCTTAAATTTATTGTTAATGCCATTACATTTTGAATAGTGAGAAAAACATAATATTTGAAAATTTTAATTGAAAAAAAATACAAGTAATGGACTCAATTCTACAAAATACACTTTAGTGAATGAAAATTATAAATAGTAATCCAAGTTTCAATCTTGGGTCAACGATATTGCTCTTGAGGGGAGTGGGGAAATTTGTCATTAGTGTCCATTGCATTTGCTTTTTCTTAAGTAATATGTTTGTAAACAAGAATTATATAAATTATTTCAAATTGCATTGTGGCAAAGGAGAAAATTAAAAAAATTACAAAATTTAAATTTAAATGATTTTTAATAATGGATTTATCCCTATAAGACTTTAAAATTCTAAAAGTTGAAAAAACACAATATTTTGATCATTAAATTTATTGTTAATGCCATTACATTTTGAATAGTGAGAAAAACATAATATTTGAAAATTTTAATTGAAAAAAAATACAAGTAATGGACTCAATTCTACAAAATACACTTTAGTGAATGAAAATTATAAATAGTAATCCAAGTTTCAATCTTGGGTCAACGATATTGCTCTTGAGGGGAGTGGGGAAATTTGTCATTAGTGTCCATTGCATTTGCTTTTTCTTAAGTAATATGTTTGTAAACAAGAATTATATAAATTATTTCAAATTGCATTGTGGCAAAGGAGAAAATTAAAAAAATTACAAAATTTAAATTTAAATGATTTTTAACAATGGATTTATCCCTATAAGACTTTAAAATTCTAAAAGTTGAAAAAACACAATATTTTGATCATTAAATTTATTGTTAATGCCATTACATTTTGAATAGTGAGAAAAACATAATATTTGAAAATTTTAATTGAAAAAAAATACAAGTAATGGACTCAATTCTACAAAATACACTTTAGTGAATGAAAATTATAAATAGTAATCCCAAGTTTCAATCTTGGGTCAACGATATTGCTCTTGAGGGGAGTGGGGAAATTTGTCATTAGTGTCCATTGCATTTGCTTTTTCTTAAGTAATATGTTTGTAAACAAGAATTATATAAATTATTTCAAATTGCATTGTGGCAAAGGAGAAAATTAAAAAAATTACAAAATTTAAATTTAAATGATTTTTAACAATGGATTTATCCCTATAAGACTTTAAAATTCTAAAAGTTGAAAAAAACAATATTTTGATCATTAAATTTATTGTTAATGCCATTACATTTTGAATAGTGAGAAAAACATAATATTTGAAAATTTTAATTGAAAAAAATACAAGTAATGGACTCAATTCTACAAAATACACTTTAGTGAATGAAAATTATAAATAGTAATCCAAGTTTCAATCTTGGGTCAACGATATTGCTCTTGAGGGGAGTGGGGAAATTTGTCATTAGTGTCCATTGCATTTGCTTTTTCTTAAGTAATATGTTTGTAAACAAGAATTATATAAATTATTTCAAATTGCATTGTGGCAAAGGAGAAAATTAAAAAAATTACAAAATTTAAATTTAAATGATTTTTAATAATGGATTTATCCCTATAAGACTTTAAAATTCTAAAAGTTGAAAAAACACAATATTTTGATCATTAAATTTATTGTTAATGCCATTACATTTTGAATAGTGAGAAAAACATAATATTTGAAAATTTTAATTGAAAAAAAATACAAGTAATGGACTCAATTCTACAAAATACACTTTAGTGAATGAAAATTATAAATAGTAATCCCAAGTTTCAATCTTGGGTCAACGATATTGCTCTTGAGGGGAGTGGGGAAATTTGTCATTAGTGTCCATTGCATTTGCTTTTTCTTAAGTAATATGTTTGTAAACAAGAATTATATAAATTATTTCAAATTGCATTGGGCAAAGGAGAAAATTAAAAAAATTACAAAATTTAAATTTAAATGATTTTTAACAATGGATTTATCCCTATAAGACTTTAAAATTCTAAAATTGAAAAAAGACAATATTTTGATCATTAAATTTATTGTTAATGCCATTACATTTTGAATAGTGAGAAAAACATAATATTTGAAAATTTTAATTGTAAAAAAATACAAGTAATGGACTCAATTCTACAAAATACACTTTAGTGAATGAAAATTATAAATAGTAATCCCAAGTTTCAATCTTGGGTCAACGATATTGCTCTTGAGGGGAGTGGGGAAATTTGTCATTAGTGTCCATTGCATTTGCTTTTTCTTAAGTAATATGTTTGTAAACAAGAATTATATAAATTATTTCAAATTGCATTGTGGCAAAGGAGAAAATTAAAAAAATTACAAAATTTAAATTTAAATGATTTTTAATAATGGATTTATCCTATAAGACTTTAAAATTCTAAAAGTTGAAAAAACACAATATTTTGATCATTAAATTTATTGTTAATGCCATTACATTTTGAATAGTGAGAAAAACATAATATTTGAAAATTTTAATTGAAAAAAAATACAAGTAATGGACTCAATTCTACAAAATACACTTTAGTGAATGAAAATTATAAATAGTAATCCCAAGTTTCAATCTTGGGTCAACGATATTGCTCTTGAGGGGAGTGGGGAAATTTGTCATTAGTGTCCATTGCATTTGCTTTTTCTTAAGTAATATGTTTGTAAACAAGAATTATATAAATTATTTCAAATTGCATTGTGGCAAAGGAGAAAATTAAAAAAATTACAAAATTTAAATTTAAATGATTTTTAACAATGGATTTATCCCTATAAGACTTTAAAATTCTAAAAGTTGAAAAAAGACAATATTTTGATCATTAAATTTATTGTTAATGCCATTACATTTTGAATAGTGAGAAAAACATAATATTTGAAAATTTTAATTGTAAAAAAAATACAAGTAATGGACTCAATTCTACAAAATACACTTTAGTGAATGAAAATTATAAATAGTAATCCCAAGTTTCAATCTTGGGTCAACGATATTGCTCTTGAGGGGAGTGGGGAAATTTGTCATTAGTGTCCATTGCATTTGCTTTTTCTTAAGTAATATGTTTGTAAACAAGAATTATATAAATTATTTCAAATTGCATTGTGGCAAAGGAGAAAATTAAAAAAATTACAAAATTTAAATTTAAATGATTTTTAATAATGGATTTATCCCTATAAGACTTTAAAATTCTAAAAGTTGAAAAAACACAATATTTTGATCATTAAATTTATTGTTAATGCCATTACATTTTGAATAGTGAGAAAAACATAATATTTGAAAATTTTAATTGAAAAAAATACAAGTAATGGACTCAATTCTACAAAATACACTTTAGTGAATGAAAATTATAAATAGTAATCCCAAGTTTCAATCTTGGGTCAACGATATTGCTCTTGAGGGGAGTGGGGAAATTTGTCATTAGTGTCCATTGCATTTGCTTTTTCTTAAGTAATATGTTTGTAAACAAGAATTATATAAATTATTTCAAATTGCATTGTGGCAAAGGAGAAAATTAAAAAAATTACAAAATTTAAATTTAAATGATTTTTAATAATGGATTTATCCCTATAAGACTTTAAAATTCTAAAAGTTGAAAAAACACAATATTTTGATCATTAAATTTATTGTTAATGCCATTACATTTTGAATAGTGAGAAAAACATAATATTTGAAAATTTTAATTGAAAAAAAATACAAGTAATGGACTCAATTCTACAAAATACACTTTAGTGAATGAAAATTATAAATAGTAATCCCAAGTTTCAATCTTGGGTCAACGATATTGCTCTTGAGGGGAGTGGGGAAATTTGTCATTAGTGTCCATTGCATTTGCTTTTTCTTAAGTAATATGTTTGTAAACAAGAATTATATAAATTATTTCAAATTGCATTGTGGCAAAGGAGAAAATTAAAAAAATTACAAAATTTAAATTTAAATGATTTTTAATAATGGATTTATCCCTATAAGACTTTAAAATTCTAAAAGTTGAAAAAAGACAATATTTTGATCTTTAAATTTATTGTTAATGCCATTACATTTTGAATAGTGAGAAAAACATAATATTTGAAAATTTTAATTGAAAAAAAATACAAGTAATGGACTCAATTCTACAAAATACACTTTAGTGAATGAAAATTATAAATAGTAATCCCAAGTTTCAATCTTGGGTCAACGATATTGCTCTTGAGGGGAGTGGGGAAATTTGTCATTAGTGTCCATTGCATTTGCTTTTTCTTAAGTAATATGTTTGTAAACAAGAATTATATAAATTATTTCAAATTGCATTGTGGCAAAGGAGAAAATTAAAAAAATTACAAAATTTAAATTTAAATGATTTTTAACAATGGATTTATCCCTATAAGACTTTAAAATTCTAAAAGTTGAAAAAAGACAATATTTTGATCTTTAAATTTATTGTTAATGCCATTACATTTTGAATAGTGAGAAAAACATAATATTTGAAAATTTTAATTGAAAAAAAATACAAGTAATGGACTCAATTCTACAAAATACACTTTAGTGAATGAAAATTATAAATAGTAATCCAAGTTTCAATCTTGGGTCAACGATATTGCTCTTGAGGGGAGTGGGGAAATTTGTCATTAGTGTCCATTGCATTTGCTTTTTCTTAAGTAATATGTTTGTAAACAAGAATTATATAAATTATTTCAAATTGCATTGTGGCAAAGGAGAAAATTAAAAAAATTACAAAATTTAAATTTAAATGATTTTTAACAATGGATTTATCCCTATAAGACTTTAAAATTCTAAAAGTTGAAAAAACACAATATTTTGATCATTAAATTTATTGTTAATGCCATTACATTTTGAATAGTGAGAAAAACATAATATTTGAAAATTTTAATTGTAAAAAAATACAAGTAATGGACTCAATTCTACAAAATACACTTTAGTGAATGAAAATTATAAATAGTAATCCCAAGTTTCAATCTTGGGTCAACGATATTGCTCTTGAGGGGAGTGGGGAAATTTGTCATTAGTGTCCATTGCATTTGCTTTTTCTTAAGTAATATGTTTGTAAACAAGAATTATATAAATTATTTCAAATTGCATTGTGGCAAAGGAGAAAATTAAAAAAATTACAAAATTTAAATTTAAATGATTTTTAATAATGGATTTATCCCTATAAGACTTTAAAATTCTAAAAGTTGAAAAAACACAATATTTTGATCATTAAATTTATTGTTAATGCCATTACATTTTGAATAGTGAGAAAAACATAATATTTGAAAATTTTAATTGAAAAAAAATACAAGTAATGGACTCAATTCTACAAAATACACTTTAGTGAATGAAAATTATAAATAGTAATCCCAAGTTTCAATCTTGGGTCAACGATATTGCTCTTGAGGGGAGTGGGGAAATTTGTCATTAGTGTCCATTGCATTTGCTTTTTCTTAAGTAATATGTTTGTAAACAAGAATTATATAAATTATTTCAAATTGCATTGTGGCAAAGGAGAAAATTAAAAAAATTACAAAATTTAAATTTAAATGATTTTTAACAATGGATTTATCCCTATAAGACTTTAAAATTCTAAAAGTTGAAAAAACACAATATTTTGATCATTAAATTTATTGTTAATGCCATTACATTTTGAATAGTGAGAAAAACATAATATTTGAAAATTTTAATTGAAAAAAAATACAAGTAATGGACTCAATTCTACAAAATACACTTTAGTGAATGAAAATTATAAATAGTAATCCCAAGTTTCAATCTTGGGTCAACGATATTGCTCTTGAGGGGAGTGGGGAAATTTGTCATTAGTGTCCATTGCATTTGCTTTTTCTTAAGTAATATGTTTGTAAACAAGAATTATATAAATTATTTCAAATTGCATTGTGGCAAAGGAGAAAATTAAAAAAATTACAAAATTTAAATTTAAATGATTTTTAACAATGGATTTATCCCTATAAGACTTTAAAATTCTAAAAGTTGAAAAAACACAATATTTTGATCATTAAATTTATTGTTAATGCCATTACATTTTGAATAGTGAGAAAAACATAATATTTGAAAATTTTAATTGAAAAAAAATACAAGTAATGGACTCAATTCTACAAAATACACTTTAGTGAATGAAAATTATAAATAGTAATCCCAAGTTTCAATCTTGGGTCAACGATATTGCTCTTGAGGGGAGTGGGGAAATTTGTCATTAGTGTCCATTGCATTTGCTTTTTCTTAAGTAATATGTTTGTAAACAAGAATTATATAAATTATTTCAAATTGCATTGTGGCAAAGGAGAAAATTAAAAAAATTACAAAATTTAAATTTAAATGATTTTTAATAATGGATTTATCCCTATAAGACTTTAAAATTCTAAAAGTTGAAAAAACACAATATTTTGATCATTAAATTTATTGTTAATGCCATTACATTTTGAATAGTGAGAAAAACATAATATTTGAAAATTTTAATTGTAAAAAAAATACAAGTAATGGACTCAATTCTACAAAATACACTTTAGTGAATGAAAATTATAAATAGTAATCCCAAGTTTCAATCTTGGGTCAACGATATTGCTCTTGAGGGGAGTGGGGAAATTTGTCATTAGTGTCCATTGCATTTGCTTTTTCTTAAGTAATATGTTTGTAAACAAGAATTATATAAATTATTTCAAATTGCATTGTGGCAAAGGAGAAAATTAAAAAAATTACAAAATTTAAATTTAAATGATTTTTAACAATGGATTTATCCCTATAAGACTTTAAAATTCTAAAAGTTGAAAAAAGACAATATTTTGATCATTAAATTTATTGTTAATGCCATTACATTTTGAATGGTGAGAAAAACATAATATTTGAAAATTTTAATTGTAAAAAAAATACAAGTAATGGACTCAATTCTACAAAATACACTTTAGTGAATGAAAATTATAAATAGTAATCCCAAGTTTCAATCTTGGGTCAACGATATTGCTCTTGAGGGGAGTGGGGAAATTTGTCATTAGTGTCCATTGCATTTGCTTTTTCTTAAGTAATATGTTTGTAAACAAGAATTATATAAATTATTTCAAATTGCATTGTGGCAAAGGAGAAAATTAAAAAAATTACAAAATTTAAATTTAAATGATTTTTAACAATGGATTTATCCCTATAAGACTTTAAAATTCTAAAAGTTGAAAAAACACAATATTTTGATCATTAAATTTATTGTTAATGCCATTACATTTTGAATAGTGAGAAAAACATAATATTTGAAAATTTTAATTGAAAAAAAATACAAGTAATGGACTCAATTCTACAAAATACACTTTAGTGAATGAAAATTATAAATAGTAATCCCAAGTTTCAATCTTGGGTCAACGATATTGCTCTTGAGGGGAGTGGGGAAATTTGTCATTAGTGTCCATTGCATTTGCTTTTTCTTAAGTAATATGTTTGTAAACAAGAATTATATAAATTATTTCAAATTGCATTGTGGCAAAGGAGAAAATTAAAAAAATTACAAAATTTAAATTTAAATGATTTTTAACAATGGATTTATCCCTATAAGACTTTAAAATTCTAAAAGTTGAAAAAACACAATATTTTGATCATTAAATTTATTGTTAATGCCATTACATTTTGAATAGTGAGAAAAACATAATATTTGAAAATTTTAATTGAAAAAAAATACAAGTAATGGACTCAATTCTACAAAATACACTTTAGTGAATGAAAATTATAAATAGTAATCCCAAGTTTCAATCTTGGGTCAACGATATTGCTCTTGAGGGGAGTGGGGAAATTTGTCATTAGTGTCCATTGCATTTGCTTTTTCTTAAGTAATATGTTTGTAAACAAGAATTATATAAATTATTTCAAATTGCATTGTGGCAAAGGAGAAAATTAAAAAAATTACAAAATTTAAATTTAAATGATTTTTAACAATGGATTTATCCCTATAAGACTTTAAAATTCTAAAAGTTGAAAAAAGACAATATTTTGATCATTAAATTTATTGTTAATGCCATTACATTTTGAATGGTGAGAAAAACATAATATTTGAAAATTTTAATTGTAAAAAAAATACAAGTAATGGACTCAATTCTACAAAATACACTTTAGTGAATGAAAATTATAAATAGTAATCCCAAGTTTCAATCTTGGGTCAACGATATTGCTCTTGAGGGGAGTGGGGAAATTTGTCATTAGTGTCCATTGCATTTGCTTTTTCTTAAGTAATATGTTTGTAAACAAGAATTATATAAATTATTTCAAATTGCATTGTGGCAAAGGAGAAAATTAAAAAAATTACAAAATTTAAATTTAAATGATTTTTAATAATGGATTTATCCCTATAAGACTTTAAAATTCTAAAAGTTGAAAAAACACAATATTTTGATCATTAAATTTATTGTTAATGCCATTACATTTTGAATAGTGAGAAAAACATAATATTTGAAAATTTTAATTGAAAAAAAATACAAGTAATGGACTCAATTCTACAAAATACACTTTAGTGAATGAAAATTATAAATAGTAATCCCAAGTTTCAATCTTGGGTCAACGATATTGCTCTTGAGGGGAGTGGGGAAATTTGTCATTAGTGTCCATTGCATTTGCTTTTTCTTAAGTAATATGTTTGTAAACAAGAATTATATAAATTATTTCAAATTGCATTGTGGCAAAGGAGAAAATTAAAAAAATTACAAAATTTAAATTTAAATGATTTTTAATAATGGATTTATCCCTATAAGACTTTAAAATTCTAAAAGTTGAAAAAACACAATATTTTGATCATTAAATTTATTGTTAATGCCATTACATTTTGAATAGTGAGAAAAACATAATATTTGAAAATTTTAATTGAAAAAAATACAAGTAATGGACTCAATTCTACAAAATACACTTTAGTGAATGAAAATTATAAATAGTAATCCCAAGTTTCAATCTTGGGTCAACGATATTGCTCTTGAGGGGAGTGGGGAAATTTGTCATTAGTGTCCATTGCATTTGCTTTTTCTTAAGTAATATGTTTGTAAACAAGAATTATATAAATTATTTCAAATTGCATTGTGGCAAAGGAGAAAATTAAAAAAATTACAAAATTTAAATTTAAATGATTTTTAACAATGGATTTATCCCTATAAGACTTTAAAATTCTAAAAGTTGAAAAAACACAATATTTTGATCATTAAATTTATTGTTAATGCCATTACATTTTGAATGGTGAGAAAAACATAATATTTGAAAATTTTAATTGAAAAAAAATACAAGTAATGGACTCAATTCTACAAAATACACTTTAGTGAATGAAAATTATAAATAGTAATCCCAAGTTTCAATCTTGGGTCAACGATATTGCTCTTGAGGGGAGTGGGGAAATTTGTCATTAGTGTCCATTGCATTTGCTTTTTCTTAAGTAATATGTTTGTAAACAAGAATTATATAAATTATTTCAAATTGCATTGTGGCAAAGGAGAAAATTAAAAAAATTACAAAATTTAAATTTAAATGATTTTTAACAATGGATTTATCCCTATAAGACTTTAAAATTCTAAAAGTTGAAAAAACACAATATTTTGATCATTAAATTTATTGTTAATGCCATTACATTTTGAATAGTGAGAAAAACATAATATTTGAAAATTTTAATTGAAAAAAAATACAAGTAATGGACTCAATTCTACAAAATACACTTTAGTGAATGAAAATTATAAATAGTAATCCCAAGTTTCAATCTTGGGTCAACGATATTGCTCTTGAGGGGAGTGGGGAAATTTGTCATTAGTGTCCATTGCATTTGCTTTTTCTTAAGTAATATGTTTGTAAACAAGAATTATATAAATTATTTCAAATTGCATTGTGGCAAAGGAGAAAATTAAAAAAATTACAAAATTTAAATTTAAATGATTTTTAATAATGGATTTATCCCTATAAGACTTTAAAATTCTAAAAGTTGAAAAAACACAATATTTTGATCATTAAATTTATTGTTAATGCCATTACATTTTGAATAGTGAGAAAAACATAATATTTGAAAATTTTAATTGTAAAAAAATACAAGTAATGGACTCAATTCTACAAAATACACTTTAGTGAATGAAAATTATAAATAGTAATCCCAAGTTTCAATCTTGGGTCAACGATATTGCTCTTGAGGGGAGTGGGGAAATTTGTCATTAGTGTCCATTGCATTTGCTTTTTCTTAAGTAATATGTTTGTAAACAAGAATTATATAAATTATTTCAAATTGCATTGTGGCAAAGGAGAAAATTAAAAAAATTACAAAATTTAAATTTAAATGATTTTTAACAATGGATTTATCCCTATAAGACTTTAAAATTCTAAAAGTTGAAAAAAGACAATATTTTGATCTTTAAATTTATTGTTAATGCCATTACATTTTGAATAGTGAGAAAAACATAATATTTGAAAATTTTAATTGAAAAAAATACAAGTAATGGACTCAATTCTACAAAATACACTTTAGTGAATGAAAATTATAAATAGTAATCCCAAGTTTCAATCTTGGGTCAACGATATTGCTCTTGAGGGGAGTGGGGAAATTTGTCATTAGTGTCCATTGCATTTGCTTTTTCTTAAGTAATATGTTTGTAAACAAGAATTATATAAATTATTTCAAATTGCATTGTGGCAAAGGAGAAAATTAAAAAAATTACAAAATTTAAATTTAAATGATTTTTAATAATGGATTTATCCCTATAAGACTTTAAAATTCTAAAAGTTGAAAAAACAC
This sequence comes from Bruguiera gymnorhiza, assembly GCA_020883675.1. Taxonomy (NCBI): domain Eukaryota; kingdom Viridiplantae; phylum Streptophyta; class Magnoliopsida; order Malpighiales; family Rhizophoraceae; genus Bruguiera; species Bruguiera gymnorhiza. Next base: position 53,446 of record JAIRCJ010000117.1, on the reverse strand, counting down.
AATATTTTGATCATTAAATTTATTGTTAATGCCATTACATTTTGAATAGTGAGAAAAACATAATATTTGAAAATTTTAATTGAAAAAAAATACAAGTAATGGACTCAATTCTACAAAATACACTTTAGTGAATGAAAATTATAAATAGTAATCCCAAGTTTCAATCTTGGGTCAACGATATTGCTCTTGAGGGGAGTGGGGAAATTTGTCATTAGTGTCCATTGCATTTGCTTTTTCTTAAGTAATATGTTTGTAAACAAGAATTATATAAATTATTTCAAATTGCATTGTGGCAAAGGAGAAAATTAAAAAAATTACAAAATTTAAATTTAAATGATTTTTAATAATGGATTTATCCCTATAAGACTTTAAAATTCTAAAAGTTGAAAAAACACAATATTTTGATCATTAAATTTATTGTTAATGCCATTACATTTTGAATAGTGAGAAAAACATAATATTTGAAAATTTTAATTGAAAAAAAATACAAGTAATGGACTCAATTCTACAAAATACACTTTAGTGAATGAAAATTATAAATAGTAATCCAAGTTTCAATCTTGGGTCAACGATATTGCTCTTGAGGGGAGTGGGGAAATTTGTCATTAGTGTCCATTGCATTTGCTTTTTCTTAAGTAATATGTTTGTAAACAAGAATTATATAAATTATTTCAAATTGCATTGTGGCAAAGGAGAAAATTAAAAAAATTACAAAATTTAAATTTAAATGATTTTTAACAATGGATTTATCCCTATAAGACTTTAAAATTCTAAAAGTTGAAAAAACACAATATTTTGATCATTAAATTTATTGTTAATGCCATTACATTTTGAATAGTGAGAAAAACATAATATTTGAAAATTTTAATTGTAAAAAAATACAAGTAATGGACTCAATTCTACAAAATACACTTTAGTGAATGAAAATTATAAATAGTAATCCCAAGTTTCAATCTTGGGTCAACGATATTGCTCTTGAGGGGAGTGGGGAAATTTGTCATTAGTGTCCATTGCATTTGCTTTTTCTTAAGTAATATGTTTGTAAACAAGAATTATATAAATTATTTCAAATTGCATTGTGGCAAAGGAGAAAATTAAAAAAATTACAAAATTTAAATTTAAATGATTTTTAACAATGGATTTATCCCTATAAGACTTTAAAATTCTAAAAGTTGAAAAAACACAATATTTTGATCATTAAATTTATTGTTAATGCCATTACATTTTGAATAGTGAGAAAAACATAATATTTGAAAATTTTAATTGTAAAAAAAATACAAGTAATGGACTCAATTCTACAAAATACACTTTAGTGAATGAAAATTATAAATAGTAATCCCAAGTTTCAATCTTGGGTCAACGATATTGCTCTTGAGGGGAGTGGGGAAATTTGTCATTAGTGTCCATTGCATTTGCTTTTTCTTAAGTAATATGTTTGTAAACAAGAATTATATAAATTATTTCAAATTGCATTGTGGCAAAGGAGAAAATTAAAAAAATTACAAAATTTAAATTTAAATGATTTTTAATAATGGATTTATCCCTATAAGACTTTAAAATTCTAAAAGTTGAAAAAACACAATATTTTGATCATTAAATTTATTGTTAATGCCATTACATTTTGAATAGTGAGAAAAACATAATATTTGAAAATTTTAATTGAAAAAAAATACAAGTAATGGACTCAATTCTACAAAATACACTTTAGTGAATGAAAATTATAAATAGTAATCCCAAGTTTCAATCTTGGGTCAACGATATTGCTCTTGAGGGGAGTGGGGAAATTTGTCATTAGTGTCCATTGCATTTGCTTTTTCTTAAGTAATATGTTTGTAAACAAGAATTATATAAATTATTTCAAATTGCATTGTGGCAAAGGAGAAAATTAAAAAAATTACAAAATTTAAATTTAAATGATTTTTAATAATGGATTTATCCCTATAAGACTTTAAAATTCTAAAAGTTGAAAAAACACAATATTTTGATCATTAAATTTATTGTTAATGCCATTACATTTTGAATAGTGAGAAAAACATAATATTTGAAAATTTTAATTGAAAAAAAATACAAGTAATGGACTCAATTCTACAAAATACACTTTAGTGAATGAAAATTATAAATAGTAATCCCAAGTTTCAATCTTGGGTCAACGATATTGCTCTTGAGGGGAGTGGGGAAATTTGTCATTAGTGTCCATTGCATTTGCTTTTTCTTAAGTAATATGTTTGTAAACAAGAATTATATAAATTATTTCAAATTGCATTGTGGCAAAGGAGAAAATTAAAAAAATTACAAAATTTAAATTTAAATGATTTTTAATAATGGATTTATCCCTATAAGACTTTAAAATTCTAAAAGTTGAAAAAACACAATATTTTGATCATTAAATTTATTGTTAATGCCATTACATTTTGAATAGTGAGAAAAACATAATATTTGAAAATTTTAATTGAAAAAAATACAAGTAATGGACTCAATTCTACAAAATACACTTTAGTGAATGAAAATTATAAATAGTAATCCCAAGTTTCAATCTTGGGTCAACGATATTGCTCTTGAGGGGAGTGGGGAAATTTGTCATTAGTGTCCATTGCATTTGCTTTTTCTTAAGTAATATGTTTGTAAACAAGAATTATATAAATTATTTCAAATTGCATTGTGGCAAAGGAGAAAATTAAAAAAATTACAAAATTTAAATTTAAATGATTTTTAATAATGGATTTATCCCTATAAGACTTTAAAATTCTAAAAGTTGAAAAAACACAATATTTTGATCATTAAATTTATTGTTAATGCCATTACATTTTGAATAGTGAGAAAAACATAATATTTGAAAATTTTAATTGAAAAAAATACAAGTAATGGACTCAATTCTACAAAATACACTTTAGTGAATGAAAATTATAAATAGTAATCCAAGTTTCAATCTTGGGTCAACGATATTGCTCTTGAGGGGAGTGGGGAAATTTGTCATTAGTGTCCATTGCATTTGCTTTTTCTTAAGTAATATGTTTGTAAACAAGAATTATATAAATTATTTCAAATTGCATTGTGGCAAAGGAGAAAATTAAAAAAATTACAAAATTTAAATTTAAATGATTTTTAACAATGGATTTATCCCTATAAGACTTTAAAATTCTAAAAGTTGAAAAAACACAATATTTTGATCATTAAATTTATTGTTAATGCCATTACATTTTGAATAGTGAGAAAAACATAATATTTGAAAATTTTAATTGAAAAAAATACAAGTAATGGACTCAATTCTACAAAATACACTTTAGTGAATGAAAATTATAAATAGTAATCCAAGTTTCAATCTTGGGTCAACGATATTGCTCTTGAGGGGAGTGGGGAAATTTGTCATTAGTGTCCATTGCATTTGCTTTTTCTTAAGTAATATGTTTGTAAACAAGAATTATATAAATTATTTCAAATTGCATTGTGGCAAAGGAGAAAATTAAAAAAATTACAAAATTTAAATTTAAATGATTTTTAACAATGGATTTATCCCTATAAGACTTTAAAATTCTAAAAGTTGAAAAAACACAATATTTTGATCATTAAATTTATTGTTAATGCCATTACATTTTGAATAGTGAGAAAAACATAATATTTGAAAATTTTAATTGTAAAAAAAATACAAGTAATGGACTCAATTCTACAAAATACACTTTAGTGAATGAAAATTATAAATAGTAATCCCAAGTTTCAATCTTGGGTCAACGATATTGCTCTTGAGGGGAGTGGGGAAATTTGTCATTAGTGTCCATTGCATTTGCTTTTTCTTAAGTAATATGTTTGTAAACAAGAATTATATAAATTATTTCAAATTGCATTGTGGCAAAGGAGAAAATTAAAAAAATTACAAAATTTAAATTTAAATGATTTTTAATAATGGATTTATCCCTATAAGACTTTAAAATTCTAAAAGTTGAAAAAACACAATATTTTGATCATTAAATTTATTGTTAATGCCATTACATTTTGAATAGTGAGAAAAACATAATATTTGAAAATTTTAATTGAAAAAAAATACAAGTAATGGACTCAATTCTACAAAATACACTTTAGTGAATGAAAATTATAAATAGTAATCCCAAGTTTCAATCTTGGGTCAACGATATTGCTCTTGAGGGGAGTGGGGAAATTTGTCATTAGTGTCCATTGCATTTGCTTTTTCTTAAGTAATATGTTTGTAAACAAGAATTATATAAATTATTTCAAATTGCATTGTGGCAAAGGAGAAAATTAAAAAAATTACAAAATTTAAATTTAAATGATTTTTAACAATGGATTTATCCCTATAAGACTTTAAAATTCTAAAAGTTGAAAAAAACAATATTTTGATCATTAAATTTATTGTTAATGCCATTACATTTTGAATAGTGAGAAAAACATAATATTTGAAAATTTTAATTGTAAAAAAATACAAGTAATGGACTCAATTCTACAAAATACACTTTAGTGAATGAAAATTATAAATAGTAATCCCAAGTTTCAATCTTGGGTCAACGATATTGCTCTTGAGGGGAGTGGGGAAATTTGTCATTAGTGTCCATTGCATTTGCTTTTTCTTAAGTAATATGTTTGTAAACAAGAATTATATAAATTATTTCAAATTGCATTGTGGCAAAGGAGAAAATTAAAAAAATTACAAAATTTAAATTTAAATGATTTTTAATAATGGATTTATCCTATAAGACTTTAAAATTCTAAAAGTTGAAAAAACACAATATTTTGATCATTAAATTTATTGTTAATGCCATTACATTTTGAATAGTGAGAAAAACATAATATTTGAAAATTTTAATTGAAAAAAAATACAAGTAATGGACTCAATTCTACAAAATACACTTTAGTGAATGAAAATTATAAATAGTAATCCAAGTTTCAATCTTGGGTCAACGATATTGCTCTTGAGGGGAGTGGGGAAATTTGTCATTAGTGTCCATTGCATTTGCTTTTTCTTAAGTAATATGTTTGTAAACAAGAATTATATAAATTATTTCAAATTGCATTGTGGCAAAGGAGAAAATTAAAAAAATTACAAAATTTAAATTTAAATGATTTTTAATAATGGATTTATCCCTATAAGACTTTAAAATTCTAAAAGTTGAAAAAACACAATATTTTGATCATTAAATTTATTGTTAATGCCATTACATTTTGAATAGTGAGAAAAACATAATATTTGAAAATTTTAATTGTAAAAAAAATACAAGTAATGGACTCAATTCTACAAAATACACTTTAGTGAATGAAAATTATAAATAGTAATCCAAGTTTCAATCTTGGGTCAACGATATTGCTCTTGAGGGGAGTGGGGAAATTTGTCATTAGTGTCCATTGCATTTGCTTTTTCTTAAGTAATATGTTTGTAAACAAGAATTATATAAATTATTTCAAATTGCATTGTGGCAAAGGAGAAAATTAAAAAAATTACAAAATTTAAATTTAAATGATTTTTAATAATGGATTTATCCCTATAAGACTTTAAAATTCTAAAAGTTGAAAAAACACAATATTTTGATCATTAAATTTATTGTTAATGCCATTACATTTTGAATAGTGAGAAAAACATAATATTTGAAAATTTTAATTGAAAAAAAATACAAGTAATGGACTCAATTCTACAAAATACACTTTAGTGAATGAAAATTATAAATAGTAATCCAAGTTTCAATCTTGGGTCAACGATATTGCTCTTGAGGGGAGTGGGGAAATTTGTCATTAGTGTCCATTGCATTTGCTTTTTCTTAAGTAATATGTTTGTAAACAAGAATTATATAAATTATTTCAAATTGCATTGTGGCAAAGGAGAAAATTAAAAAAATTACAAAATTTAAATTTAAATGATTTTTAACAATGGATTTATCCCTATAAGACTTTAAAATTCTAAAAATTGAAAAAAGACAATATTTTGATCTTTAAATTTATTGTTAATGCCATTACATTTTGAATGGTGAGAAAAACATAATATTTGAAAATTTTAATTGTAAAAAAAATACAAGTAATGGACTCAATTCTACAAAATACACTTTAGTGAATGAAAATTATAAATAGTAATCCCAAGTTTCAATCTTGGGTCAACGATATTGCTCTTGAGGGGAGTGGGGAAATTTGTCATTAGTGTCCATTGCATTTGCTTTTTCTTAAGTAATATGTTTGTAAACAAGAATTATATAAATTATTTCAAATTGCATTGTGGCAAAGGAGAAAATTAAAAAAATTACAAAATTTAAATTTAAATGATTTTTAATAATGGATTTATCCCTATAAGACTTTAAAATTCTAAAAGTTGAAAAAACACAATATTTTGATCATTAAATTTATTGTTAATGCCATTACATTTTGAATAGTGAGAAAAACATAATATTTGAAAATTTTAATTGAAAAAAAATACAAGTAATGGACTCAATTCTACAAAATACACTTTAGTGAATGAAAATTATAAATAGTAATCCAAGTTTCAATCTTGGGTCAACGATATTGCTCTTGAGGGGAGTGGGGAAATTTGTCATTAGTGTCCATTGCATTTGCTTTTTCTTAAGTAATATGTTTGTAAACAAGAATTATATAAATTATTTCAAATTGCATTGTGGCAAAGGAGAAAATTAAAAAAATTACAAAATTTAAATTTAAATGATTTTTAATAATGGATTTATCCCTATAAGACTTTAAAATTCTAAAAGTTGAAAAAACACAATATTTTGATCATTAAATTTATTGTTAATGCCATTACATTTTGAATAGTGAGAAAAACATAATATTTGAAAATTTTAATTGTAAAAAAAATACAAGTAATGGACTCAATTCTACAAAATACACTTTAGTGAATGAAAATTATAAATAGTAATCCCAAGTTTCAATCTTGGGTCAACGATATTGCTCTTGAGGGGAGTGGGGAAATTTGTCATTAGTGTCCATTGCATTTGCTTTTTCTTAAGTAATATGTTTGTAAACAAGAATTATATAAATTATTTCAAATTGCATTGTGGCAAAGGAGAAAATTAAAAAAATTACAAAATTTAAATTTAAATGATTTTTAACAATGGATTTATCCCTATAAGACTTTAAAATTCTAAAAGTTGAAAAAAGACAATATTTTGATCTTTAAATTTATTGTTAATGCCATTACATTTTGAATGGTGAGAAAAACATAATATTTGAAAATTTTAATTGTAAAAAAAATACAAGTAATGGACTCAATTCTACAAAATACACTTTAGTGAATGAAAATTATAAATAGTAATCCCAAGTTTCAATCTTGGGTCAACGATATTGCTCTTGAGGGGAGTGGGGAAATTTGTCATTAGTGTCCATTGCATTTGCTTTTTCTTAAGTAATATGTTTGTAAACAAGAATTATATAAATTATTTCAAATTGCATTGGGCAAAGGAGAAAATTAAAAAAATTACAAAATTTAAATTTAAATGATTTTTAACAATGGATTTATCCCTATAAGACTTTAAAATTCTAAAAGTTGAAAAAAGACAATATTTTGATCTTTAAATTTATTGTTAATGCCATTACATTTTGAATGGTGAGAAAAACATAATATTTGAAAATTTTAATTGTAAAAAAATACAAGTAATGGACTCAATTCTACAAAATACACTTTAGTGAATGAAAATTATAAATAGTAATCCCAAGTTTCAATCTTGGGTCAACGATATTGCTCTTGAGGGGAGTGGGGAAATTTGTCATTAGTGTCCATTGCATTTGCTTTTTCTTAAGTAATATGTTTGTAAACAAGAATTATATAAATTATTTCAAATTGCATTGGGGCAAAGGAGAAAATTAAAAAAATTACAAAATTTAAATTTAAATGATTTTTAACAATGGATTTATCCCTATAAGACTTTAAAATTCTAAAATTGAAAAAAGACAATATTTTGATCTTTAAATTTATTGTTAATGCCATTACATTTTGAATGGTGAGAAAAACATAATATTTGAAAATTTTAATTGTAAAAAAAATACAAGTAATGGACTCAATGTACAAAATACACTTTAGTGAATGAAAATTATAAATAGTAATCCCAAGTTCAATCTTGTGTCAACGATATTGCTCTTGAGGGGAGTGGGGAAATTTGTCATTAGTGTCCATTGCATTTGCTTTTTCTTAAGTAATATGTTTGTAAACAAAATTATATAAATTATTTTCAAATTGCATGTGGCAAGGAGAAAATTAAAAAAATTACAAATTTAAATTTAAATGATTTTTAATAAGTGGGGAGGCGGATTTTCCCTATAAAACTTTAAAATGGCTAAAAGTTGAAAAAACAAAGAACAATTTGGATCAATTAATTATTGTTTTAGTGTCATGACTTTTGATAGTGAAAAAGCATAATATTGAAAATTTAATTGAAAATAAAATACAAGTANTCTTGGGTCAACGATATTGCTCTGGAGGGGAGTGGGGAAAATTTGTCATTAGTGTCCGGTTGCATTTACTTTTTCTTAACTAATCGTTTGTAAATAAGAATTATATAAATTATTTCAAATTGCATTGGGGTAAACGAGAAAATTAAAAAATTAAAAAATTTAAATTTAAATGATTTTTAACAATGGATTTATCTCTATAAGACTTTAAAATTCTAAAAGTTGAAAAAACACAATATTTTGATCATATAAATTTATTGTTAATGTCATTACATTTTGAATAGTGAGAAAACTTAATATTTGAAAATTTTAGTTGAAAAAAAATACAAGTAATGGACTCCATTCTACAAAATACACTTTAGTGACCGAAAATTATAAATAGTAATCTTAAGTTTCAATCTTGGGTCAATGAGATTACTCTCGAGGGGAGTGGGGAAATTTGTCATTAGTGTCCATTGCATTTACTTTTTCTTAAGTAATATGGTTGTAAATAAGAATTATATAAATTATTTCAAATTGCATTGGGGTAAAGGAGAAAATTAAAAAAATTACAAAATTTAAATTTAAATAATTTTTAACAATGGATTATCCCATAAGACTTTAAATTCTAAAACTTGAAAAAAGTCAATATTTTTATCTTTAAATTTATTGTTAATGCCATTACATTTTGAATAGTGAGAAAACATAACCTTTGAAAATTTTAATTGAAAAAAAATACAAGTAATGGACTCCATTGTACAAAATACACTTTAGTGACTGAAAATTATAATAGTATTCCCAAGTTTCAATCTTGGGTCAACGATATTGCTCTTGAGAGGAGTGGGGAAATTTGTCATCAGTGTCTGTTGCACTTGCTTTTTCTTAAGTAATATGTTTGTAAACAAGAATTATATAAATTATTTTCAAATTGCATTGGGGCAAAGGAGAAAATTAAAAAAATTACAAAATTTAAATTTAAATGATTTTTAACAATGGATTTATCCCTATAAGACTTTAAAATTCTAAAACTTGAAAAAAGACAATATTTTGATCTTTAAATTTATTATTAATGTCATTACATTTTGAATGGTGAGAAAAACATAATATTTGAAAATTTAATTAAAAAAAAATACAAGTAATGGACTCCATTCTACAAAATACACTTTAGTGACTGAAAATTTTAAATAGTAATCCGAAGTTTCAATATTGGGTCAACGATATTGCTCTTGAGGGGAGTGGGGAAATTTCTCACTAGTGTCCATTGCATTTGTTTTTCTTAAGTAATATGTTTGTAAAAAAAATTATATAAATTATTACAAATTGCATTGTCGCAAAGGAGAAAATTAAAAAAATTACAAAATTTAAATTGAAATGATTTTTAATATTGGATTTATCTCTATAAGACTTTAAAATTCTAAAAGTTCAAAAAACACAATATTTTCATCATTAAATTTATTGTTAATGCCATTACATTTTGAATAGTGAGAAAAACATAATCTTTGAAAATTTTAATTGAAAGAAAATACAAGTAATGGACTCAATTCTACAAAATACACTTTAGTGAATGAAAATTATAAATAGTATTCCCAAGTTTCAATCTTGGGTCAACGATATTGCTCTTGAGAGGAGTGGGGAAATTTGTCATTAGTTGTCCATTGCATTTGCTTTTTCTTAAGTAATATGTTTGTAAACAAAAATTATATAAATTCTTTCAAATTGCATTATGGCAAAGGAGAAAAGTAAAAAAATTACAAAATTTAAATTTAAATGATTTCTAATAATGGATTTATCTCTATAAGACTTTAAAATTCTAAAGTTGAAAAAATACAATATTTTGATCATTAAATTTATTGTTCATGTCATTACATTTTGAATAGTGAGAAATATATAATCTTTGAAAATTTTAATTGAAAAAAATACAAGTAATGGACTCCATTCTACAAAATATACTTTAGTGACTGAAAATTATAAATAGTAATCCTATGTTTCAATCTTGGGTCAACGATATTGCTGTTGAGGGGAGTGGGGAAATTTGTCATTAGTGTCCATTGCATTTGCTTTTTCTTAAGTAATATCTTTGTAAACAAGAATTATATAAATTATTTCAAATTGCATTGGGGTAAAGGAGAAAATTAAAAAAATTACAAAATTTCAATTTAAATAATTTTAACAATGGATTTATCCCTATAAGACTTTAAAATTCTAAAATTGAAAAAAGACAATACTTTTATCTTTAAATTTATTGTTAATGCCATTACATTTTGAATGGTGAGAAAAACATAATATTTGAAAATTTTAATTGAAAAAAATACAAGTAATGGACTCAATTCTACAAAATACACTTTAGTGAATGAAAATTATAAATAGTAATCCCAAGTTTCAATCTTGGGTCAACGATATTGCTCTTGAGGGGAGTGGGGAATTTGTCATTAATGTCCATTGCATTTGCTTTTTCTGAAGTAATATGTTTGTAAACAAAAATTATATAAATTATTTCAAATTGCATTGTGGCAAAGGAGAAAATTTAAAAAATTACAAAATTTAAATTTAAAAGATTTTTAAGAATGGATTTATCTCTATAAGACTTTAAAAATCTAAAAGTTCAAAAAACACAATATTTTGATCATTAAATTTATTGTTAATGCCAATACATTTTGAATAGTGAGAAAAACATAATCTTTGAAAATTTTAATTGAAAAAAAATACAAGTAATGGACTCCATTCTATAAAATACACTTTAGTGACTGAAAATTATAAATAGTAATCCGAAGTTTCAATCCTGGGTCAACGATATTGCTGTTGAGGGGAGTGGGGAAATTTGTCATTAGTGTCCATTGCATTTGCTTTTCTTAAGTAATATGTTTGTACACAAGAATTATATAAATTATTTCAAATTGCATTGGGGGAAAGGAGAAAATTAAAAAATTACAAAATTTAAATTTAAATGATTTTTAACAATGGATTTACCCCTATAAGACTTTAAAATTCTAAATTGAAAAAAGACAATATTTTATCTTTAAATTTATTGTTAATGTCATTACATTTTGAATGGTGTGAAAAACAAAATATTTGAAAATTTTAATTGTAAAAAAAATACAAGTAATGGACGCAATTCTACAAAATACACTTTAGTGAATGAAAATTATAAATAGTAATCCCAAGTTTCAATCTTGGGTCAACGATATTGCTGTTGAGAGGAGTGGGGAAATTTGTCATTAGTGTCCATTGCATTTGCTTTTTCTTAAGTAATATGTTTGTAAACAAAAATTATATAAATTATTTTCAAATTGCATTATGGCAATGGAGAAAAGTAAAAAAATTAGAAAATTTAAATTTAAATGATTTTTCATAAAGGATTTATCTCTATAAGACTTTAAAATTCTAAAAGTTGAAAAAAATACAATATTTTGATCATTAAATTTATTGTTAATGTCATTACATTTTGAATAATGAGAAAAACATAATCTTTGAAAATTTTAATTGAAAAAAAAATACAAGTAATGGACTCAATTGTACAAAATACACTTTAGTGAATTAAAATTATAAATAGTAATCCCAAGTTTCAATCTTGGGTCAACGATATTGCCCTTGAGGGGAGTGGGGAAATTTGTCATTGGTGTCCATTGCATTTGCTTTTTCTTAAGTAATATGTTTGTAAACAAGAATTATATAAATTATTTCAAATTGCATTGGGTGGAGAAAATTGAAAAAATTACAAAATTGAAATTTAAATGATTTTTAATAATGAATTTTCTCTATAAAACTTTAAAATTCTAAAAGTTGAAAAAACACAATATTTTCATCATTAAATTTATTGTTAATGCCATTACACTTTCAATAGTGAGAAAAACATAATATTTGAAAATTTAATTGAAAAAAATACAAAGTAATGGACTCTATTCTACAAAATACACATTAGTGACTGAAAATTATAAATAGTAATCCTAGGTTTCAATTTTGGGTCAACGATATTGCTTTTGAGGGGAGTGGGGAAATTTGTAATTAGTGTCCATTGCATTTGCTTTTTGTTAAGTAATATGTTTGTAAACAAGAATTATATAAATTATTTCAAATTGCATTGGGGTAAGGGAGAAAATTAAGAAAATTACAAAATTTCAAATTAAATATTTTTTAACAATGGATTTATCCTTATAAGACTTTAAAATTCTAAAAATTGAAAAAACACAATATTTTGATCTTGAAATTTATTGTTAATGCCATTACATTTTGAATGGTGAGAAAAACATAATATTTGAAAATTTTAATTGAGAAAAATACAAGTAATGGACTGAATTCTACAAAATACACTTTAGTGACTGAAAATTATAAATAGTAATCCTAAGTTTCAATCTTGGGTCAACGATATTGCTGTTGAGGGGAGTGGGGAAATTTGTCATTTGTGTCCATTGCATTTGCTTTTTCTTAAGTAATATGTTTGTAAACAAGAATTATATAAATTATTTCAAATTGCATTGTGGTAAAGGATAAAATTAAAAAAATTACAAAATTTAAATTTAAATGATTTTTAATAATGGATTTATCCCTATAAGACTTTAAAATTCTAAAACTTGAAAAAAAGACAATATTTGATCTTTAAATTTATTGTTAATGTCATTACATTAGAATGGTGAGAAAAACATAATATTTGAAAATTTTAATTGTAAAAAAGTACAAGAGGAGCTGTCTGTTAAACTTGCCAACAAGGAAAATAGACTTGAATCTCTTTTCAATTTGATCAAGCTTGAAGGAGCAAGGATAAACTGCAATTAATTCATTGTGACACTTGTGGCCCAATGAACACAGAATCATTTAATGGTAACAAGTATTTTATGATTTTTATTGATGATCTAACCAAATTTGTTAGATCTATTTCATAAAATAAAAGTTTGATGTTATTGTGATCTTTAAATAATTCAAAGCCTTGGTGGAGAACCAAAGCAATTCCAAGATCAAAGCTATAAGAAGTGATAATGGAACTGATTTGCTTCAAGCCAATTCAAAGATATATGCATTATAGTAAGAATCAAGTAACAACTTACAGCTCTATACACACACCAACAGAATAGGGTGAGAGAGAGAAAAAAAAAACAAGAGTATTATGGAGGTATCGAGGTTCCTTTTATTTGAGAAGAACATGCCAAAGAAGTTCTGGGCAGAGGTCCTAGGTCTAAAAGTTCATCAAACTAGTAAGGGAACCTTTGTGAATCAAGAAAAGGTATGCTGAAGAAATCCTCAAAAGGTTCTAGATGGAGAGCTATAAGGACTCAAGCACACCTATGACAGTTAGAACAAAACTGACATAGGAGGATGGAACAGTCAAAATTAATTCAAGTAATTTAGGAGCCTTGTTGGATGTCTGCTTTATTTGATAGCTTATAAACCTAATATCATGCAAGTTACTAGTCTTCTTTCTAGATACATGCATGATCCTACTCAAACACACTTTAAAACTGCTAAAAGGGTACTTAGATACATCAAAGGGTCAGTCAACTATGGAATCATGTTTAATAAAATCAAGCAGGCTGGAGTTAGTTGGCTATATTGATAGTGACTAGGTTAGCTCTCAAGATGATATGAAGAGTACAACTAAGTATTTGTTTACCTTAGGTTCTATAGTTTTCGGTTGAAATTTAAAGAAGCAAACAATTGTGGCTTAATTAACAACAGAAGCTAATTGCATGGCACTAACTACAGGGGTAAATCAAGTAATTTGACTTCAAAGGATGTTGACTAACTTGAAAGTAAAGCTAACAAAAACAACCACAATATATTGTGACAATCAAGTTACAATTAGAACCTTCAAAAATCTAATTTTACAATGAAAAAATTAAGTTTTTTTTTAGTAAAACTTCATTTTGTGAAGGAAACACAATAAAATAATGAAATAACATTCACCTACTACTTAACAAAAAATTAACTTGCTGATATACTTACCAAGCCACTTAACAAAGGAAATTTAATTACAATTAAGAGATAAATTGGGGATGTAGCGCAACAACACCAAGAAGGAGATTTGAAGGATTGGTGTTGTTGCCCTGCAATTTCAACAATAGCAGTAACAATAGTTTCAGTAATATAAGTAGTTATAGGTTGAATATCTTAAACTATAAGTTATTTTNAATACAACTAATGGACTCAATTCTACGATATACACTTTAGTGAATGAAAATTATAAATAGTAATCTCATGTTTCAATCTTTTGTCAACGATATTGCCTCTTGAGGGGAGTCGGGAAATTTCTCATTAGTGTCCATTGCATTTCCTTTTTCTTAAGTAATATGGTTTGTAAACAAAAATTATATAAATTATTTCAAATTGCATTGGGGTAAAGAGAAAATTAAGAAAATTACAAAATTTAAATTTAAAAGTTTTTAGCAATGGATTTATCCCTATAAGATTTTTAAAATTCTAAAAGTTGAAAAAAACACAATATTCTTGATCATTAAATTTATTGTTAATGCCATTACATTTGAATAGTCAGAAAAAACATAATATTTTGAAAATTTAATCGAAACAAAGTACAACTAATGGACTCAATTCTACAATATACACTTTAGTGAATGAAAATTAGAAATAGTAATCTCATGTTTCAATCTTGGGTCAATGATATTGCACTTGAGGGGAGTGGGGAAATTTGTCATTAGTGTCCATTGCATTTGCTTTTTCTTAAGTAATACGTTTGTAAACAAGAAATATATAAATTATTTCAAATTGCATTGGGGCAAAGGAGAAAATTAAAAAAATTACAAAATTTAAATTTAAATGACTTTTAACAATGGATTTATCCCTATAATACTTTAAAATTCTAAAAATTAAAAAAGGACAATATTTTGATCTTTAAATTTATTGTTAATGCCATTACATTTTGAATGGTGAGAAAAAACATAATATTTGAAAATTTTAATTGTAAAAAAAATACAAGTAACGGACTCAATTCTACAAAATACACTTTAGTGAAAGAAAAATTATAAATAGTAATCTCATGTTCCAATCTTGGGTCAACGATATTGCTCGTGAGGGGAGTGGGGAAATTTGTCATTAGTGTCCATTGCATTTGCTTTTCTTAAGTAATATGTTTGTAAACAAGAAATATATAAATTATTTCAAATTGCATTGTGGCAAAGGAGAAAATTAAAAAAATTACAAAATTAAAATTTAAATGATTTTTAATAATGGATTTCTCACTATAAGAGTTTAAAATTCTAAAAGTTGAAAAAACACAATATTTTGATCATTAAATTTATTGTTAATGCCATTACATTTTGAATAGTGAGAAAAACATAATATTTGAAAATTTTAATGGAAACGAAATACATCCAATGGACTCAATTCACAATATACACTTTAGTGAATGAAAATTATAAATAGTAATCCCAAGTTTCAATCTTGGGTCAACGATATTGCTCTTGAGGGGAGTGGGGAAATTTGTCATTAGTGTCCATTGTATTTGCTTTTTCTTAAGTAATATGTTTGTAAACAGAAATATATAAATTATTTCAAATTGCATTAGGGCAAAGGAGAAAATTAAAAAAATTACAAAATTTAAATTTAAATGATTTTTAATAATGGATTTATCACTATAAGACTTTAAAATGCTAAAAGTTCAAAAAAACATAAAATTTTGATCATTAAATTTATTGTTAATGCCATTACATTTTGAATAGTGAGAAAAACATAATATTTGAAAATTTTAATGGAAACAAAGTACAACTAATGGACTCAATTCTACAATATACACTTTAGTGAATGAAAATTAGAAATAGTAATCTCATGTTTCAATCTTCGGTCAATGATATTGCACTTGAGGGGAGTGGGGAAATTTGTCATTAGTGTCCATTGCATTTGGTTTTTCTTAAGTAATATGTTTGTAAACAAGAAATATATAAATTATTTCAAAATGCATTGGGGCAAAGGAGAAAATTAAAAAAATTACAAAATTTAAATTTCAATAATTTTTAACAATGGATTTATCCCTATAATACTTTAAAATTCTAAAAATTGAAAAAAGACAATATTTTGATCTTTAAATTTATTGCTAATTCCATTACATTTTTAATGGTGAGAAAAACATAATATTTGAAAATTTTAATTGTAAAAAAATACAAGTAATGGACTCAATTCTACAAAATACACTTTAGTGAATGAAAATTATTAATAGTAATCCCAAGTCTCAAACTTGGGTCAACGATATTGCTCTTGAAGGGAGTGGGGAAATTTGTCATTAATGTCCATTGCATTTGCTTTTTCTTAAGTAATATGTTTGTAAACAAGAAATATATAAATTATTTCAAATTGCATTAGGGCAAAGGAGAAAATTAAAAAAAATACAAAATTTAAATTTTAATGATTTTTAATAATGGATTTATCCCTACAAGACTTTAAAATTCAAAAGTTGAAAAAACACAATATTTTGATCATTAAATTTATTGTTAATGCCATTACATTTTGAATAGTGAGAAAAACATAATATTTGAAAATTTTAATGGAAACAAAGTACAACTAATGGACTCAATTCTACAATATACACTTTAGTGAATGAAAATTAGAAATAGTAATCTCATATTTCAATCTTGGGTCAACGATATTGCACTTGAGGGGAGTGGGGAAATTTGTTATTAGTCTTCATTGCATTTGCTTTTTCTTAAGTAATATGTTTGCAAACAAGAAATATATAAATTATTTCAAATTGCATTGGGGCAAAGGAGAAAATTAAAAAAATTACAAAATTTAAATTTAAATGATTTTTCACAATGGATTTATCCCTATAATACTTTAAAATTCTAAAAATTGAAAAAAGACAATATTTTGATCTTTAAATTTATTGCTAATTCCATTACATTTTTAATGGTGAGAAAAACATAACATTTGAAAATTTTAATTGTAAAAAAAATACAAGTAATGGACTCAATTCTACAAAATACACTTTAGTGAATGAAATTATTAATAGTAATCCCAAGTCTCAAACTTGGGTCAACGATATTGCTCTTGAGGGGAGTGGGGAAATTTGTCTTTAGTGTCCATTGCATTTGCTTTTTCTTGAGTAATATGTTTGCAAACAAGAATTATATAAATTATTTCAAATTGCATTGGGGCAAAGGAGAAAATTAAAAAAATTACAAAATTTAAATTTAAATGATTTTTAATAATGGATTTATGTCTATAAGATTGTAAAATTGTAGAAGTTGAAAAAACATAATATTTTGATCATTAAATTTGTTGTTAATGTCATTACATTTTGAATTGTGAGAAGAATATAATATTTGAAAATTTTAATTCTAAAAAAAATACAAGTAAAGTACTCAATTCTACAAAATACACTTTAGTGAATGAAAATTATAAATAGTAATCCCAAGTCTCACACTTGGGTCAACGATATTGCTCTTGAGGGGAGTGGCGAAATTTGTCATTAGTGTCCATTGCATTTGCTTTTTCTTAAGTAATATGATTGTAAATAAGAATTATATAAATTATTTCAAATTGCATTGGGGTAAAGGATAAAATTAAAAAAATTACAAAATTTAAATTTAAATGATTTTTAACAGTGGATTTATCCCTATAATATTTTAAAATTCTAAAATTGAAAAAACACAATATTTTGATCTTTAAATTTATTGTTAATGCGATGACATTTTGAATGGTGAGAAAAACATAATATTTGAAAATTTTAATTGTAAAAAAAATACAAGTAATGGACTCAATTCTACAAAATACACTTTAGTGAATGAAAATTATAAATAGTAGTCCTACGTTTCAATCTTAGGTTAACGATATTGCTCTTGAGAGGAGTGGGGAAATTTGTCATTAGTGTCCATTGCATTTGTTTTTCTTAAGTAATATGTTTGTAAACAAGAAATATATAAATTATTTCAAATTGCATTGGGACAAAGGAAAAAATTAAAAAAATTAAGAAATTTAAATTTAAATGATTTTTAATAATGGATTTATCCCTATAAGATTTTAAAATTCTAAAAGTTGAAAAAACACAATATTTTGATCATTAAATTTATTGTTAATGTCATCACATTTTGAATAGTGAGAAAAACATAATATTTGAAAATTTTAATGGAAACAAAGTACAACTAATGGACTCAATTCTACAATATACACTTTAGTGAATGAAAATTAGAAATAGTAATCTCATGTTTCAATCTTGGGTCAACGATATTACTCTTGAGGGGAGTGGGGAAATTTGTCATTAGTGTCCATTGCATTTGCTTTTTCTTAAGTAATATGTTTGTAAACAAGAATTATATCAATTATTTCAAATTGCATTGTGGTAGAGGAGAAAATTAAAAAAATTACAAAATTTAAATTTAAATGATTTTTAATAATGGATTTTGTCTATAAGATTGTAAAATTGTAAAAGTTGAAAAAACATAATATTTTGATCATTAAATTTGTTGTTAATGTCATTACATTTTGAATAGTGAGAAAAATATAATATTTGAAAATTTTAATTGTAAAAAAAATACAAGTAAAGTACTCAATTCTACAAAATACACTTTAGTGAATGAAAATTATAAATAGTAATCCCAAGTCTCAAACTTGGGTCAACGATATTGCTCTTGAGGGGAGTGGCGAAATTTGTCATTAGTGTCCATTGCATTTGCTTTTTCTTAAGTAATATGATTGTAAATAAGAATTATATAAATTATTTCAAATTGCATTGGGCTAAAGGAGAAAATTAAAAAAATTACAAAATTTAAATTTAAATGATTTTTAGCAATGGATTTATCGCTATAATATTTTAAAATTCTAAAAATTGAAAAACCACAATATTTTGATCTTTAAATTTATTGTTAATGCGATTACATTTTGAATGGTGAGAAAAACATAATATTTGAAAATTTTAATTGTAAAAAAAATACAAGTAATGGACTCAATTCTACAAAATACACTTTAGTGAATGAAAATTATAAATAGTAATCCTAAGTTTCAATCTTGGGTCAACGATATTGCTCTTGAGAGGAGTGGGGAAATTTGTCATTAGTGTCCATTGCATTTGCTTTTTCTTAAGTAATATGTTTGTAAACAAGAAATATATAAATTATTTCAAATTGCATTGGGGCAAAGGAGAAAATTAAAAAAATTACGAAATTTAAATTTAAATGATTTTTAGCAATAGATTTATCTCTATAATATTTTAAAATTCTAAAAATTGAAAAAAGACAATATTTTGATCTTTAATTTATTGTTAATGCCATTACATTTTGAATGGTGAGAAAAATATAATATTTGAAAATTTTAATTGTAAAAAAAATAGAAGTAATGGACTCAATTCTACAAAATACACTTTAGCGAATGAAAATTATAAATAGTAATCCTAAGTTTCAATCTTGGGTCAACGATATTGCTCTTGAGAGGAGTGGGGAAATTTGTCATTAGTGTCCATTGGATTTGCTTTTTCTTAAGTAATATGTTTGTAAACAAGAAATATATAAGTTATTTCAAATTGCACTGGGGCAAAGGAGGAAATTAAAAAAATTAAAAATTTTAAATTTAAATGATTTTTAATAATAGATTTATCCCTATAAAATTTTAAAATTCTAAAAGTTGAAAAAACACAATATTTTGATCATTAAATTTATTGTTAATGCCATTACATTTTGAATAGTGAGAAAAATATAATATTTGAAAATTTTAATTGTAAAAAAAATACAAGTAATGGATTCAATTCTACAAAATACACTTTAGTGAATGAAAATTATAAATAGTAATCCCAAGTCTCAAACTTGGGTCAACGATATTGCTCTTGAGGGGAGTGGGGAAATTTGTCATTAGTGTCCATTGCATTTGCTTTTTCTTAAGTAATATGTTTGTAAAGAAGAATTGTATAAATTATTTTAAATTGCATTGGGATAAAGGAGAAAATTAAAAAAATTACAAAATTTAAATTTAAATGATTTTTAGTAATAGATTTATCCCTATAATATTTTAAAATTCTAAAAATTGAAAAAAGGACAATATTTTGATCTTTTAATTTATTGTTAATGCCGTTACATTTTGAATGGTGAGAAAAATATAATATTTGAAAATTTTAATTGTAAAAAAAGTAGAAGTAATGGACTCAATTCTACAAAATACACTTTAGCGAATGAAAATTATAAATAGTAATCCTAAGTTTCAATCTTGGGTCAACGATATTGCTCTTGAGAGGAGTGGGGAAATTTGTCATTAGTGTCCATTGGATTTGCTTTTTCTTAAGTAATATGTTTGTAAACAAGAAATATATAAGTTATTTCAAATTGCATTGGGGCAAAGGAGGAAATTAAAAAAATTAAAATTTTAAATTTAAATGATTTTTAATAATAGATTTATCCCTATAAGATTTTAAAATTCTAAAAGTTGAAAAAACACAATATTTTGATCATTAAATTTATTGTTAATGCCATTACATTTTGAATAGTGAGAAAAACATAATATTTGAAAATTTTAATGGAAACAAAATTCAACTAATGGACTCAATTCTACAATATACACTTTAGTGAATGAAAATTATAAATAGTAATCTCATGTTTCAATCTTGGGTCAACGATATTGCTCTTGAGGGGAGTGGGGAAATTTGTCATTAGTGTCCATTGCATTTGCTTTTTCTTAAGTAATATGTTTGTAAACAAGAATTATATAAATTATTTCAAATTGCATTGTGGCAAAGGAGAAAATTTAAAAAATTACAAAATTTAAATTTAAATGATTTTTAGCAATGGATTTATCCTTATAATATTTTAAAATTCTTAAAAGTGAAAAAAGACAATATTTTGATGTTTAAATTTATTGTTAATACGATTACATTTTGAATGGTGAGAAAAACATAATATTTGAAAATTTTAATTGTAAAAAAAATACAAGTAATGGACTCAATTCTACAAAATACACTTTAGTGAATGAAAATTATTAATAGTAATCCTATGTTTCAATCTTGGGTCAACGATATTGCTCTTGAGAGGAGTGGGGAAATTTGTCATTAGTGTCCATTGCATTTGCTTTTTCTTAAGTAATATGTTTGTAAACAAGAAATATATAAATTATTTCAAATTGCATTGGGGCAAAGGAGAAAATTAAAAAAATTACGAAATTTAAATTTAAATGATTTTTAGCAATAGATTTATCCCTATAATATTTTAAAATTCTAAAAATTGAAAAAAGACAATATTTTGATCTTTTAATTTATTGTTAATGCCGTTACATTTTGAATGGTGAGAAAAATATAATATTTGAAAATTTTAATTGTAAAAAAAGTAGAAGTAATGGACTCAATTCTACAAAATACACTTTAGCGAATGAAAATTATAAATAGTAATCCTAAGTTTCAATCTTGGGTCAACGATATTGCCCTTGAGAGGAGTGGGGAAATTTGTCATTAGTGTCCATTGGATTTGCTTTTTCTTAAGTAATATGTTTGTAAACAAGAAATATATAAGTTATTTCAAATTGCATTGGGGCAAAGGAGGAAATTAAAAAAATTAAAATTTTAAATTTAAATGATTTTTAATAATAGATTTATTCCTATAAGATTTTAAAATTCTAAAAGTTGAAAAAACACAATATTTTGATCATTAAATTTATTGTTAATGCCATTACATTTTGAATAGTGAGAAAAACATAATATTTGAAAATTTTAATGGAAACAAAATACAACTAATGGACTCAATTCTACAATATACACTTTAGTGAATGAAAATTATAAATAGTAATCTCATGTTTCAATCTTGGGTCAACGATATTGCTCTTGAGGGGAGTGGGGAAATTTGTCATTAGTGTCCATTGCATTTGCTTTTTCTTAAGTAATATGTTTGTAAACAAGAATTATATAAATTATTTCAAATTGCATTGTGGCAAAGGAGAAAATTAAAAAAATTACAAAATTTAAATTTAAATGATTTTTAGCAATGGATTTATCCTTATAATATTTTAAAATTCTTAAAAGTGAAAAAAGACAATATTTTGATGTTTAAATTTATTGTTAATACGATTACATTTTGAATGGTGAGAAAAACATAATATTTGAAAATTTTCATTGTAAAAAAAATACAAGTAATGGACTCAATTCTACAAAATACACTTTAGTGAATGAAAATTATAAATAGTAATCCTAAGTTTCAATCTTGGGTCAACGATATTGCTCTTGAGAGGAGTGGGGAAATTTGTCATTAGTGTCCATTGCATTTGCTTTTTCTTAAGTAATATGTTTGTAAATAAGAAATATATAAATTATTTCAAATTGCATTGGGGCAAAGGAGAAAATTAAAAAAATTACGAAATTTAAATTTAAATGATTTTTAGCAATAGATTTATCCCTATAATATTTTAAAATTCTAAAAATTGAAAAAAGACAATATTTTGATCTTTTAATTTATTGTTAATGCCATTACATTTTGAATGGTGAGAAAAATATAATATTTGAAAATTTTAATTGTAAAAAAAATAGAAGTAATGGACTCAATTCTACAAAATACACTTTAGCGAATGAAAATTATAAATAGTAATCCTAAGTTTCAATCTTGGGTCAACGATATTGCTCTTGAGAGGAGTGGGGAAATTTGTCATTAGTGTCCATTGGATTTGCTTTTTCTTAAGTAATATGTTTGTAGACAAGAAATATATAAGTTATTTCAAATTGCATTGGGGCGAAGGAGGAAATTAAAAAAATTAAAATTTTAAATTTAAATGATTTTTAATAATAGATTTATCCCTATAAGATTTTAAAATTCTAAAAGTTGAAAAAACACAATATTTTGATCATTAAATTTATTGTTAATGCCATTACATTTTGAATAGTGAGAAAAATATAATATTTGAAAATTTTAATTGTAAAAAAAATACAAGTAATGGATTCAATTCTACAAAATACACTTTAGCGAATGAAAATTATAAATAGTAATCCCAAGTCTCAAACTTGGGTCAACGATATTGCTCCTGAGGGGAGTGGGGAAATTTGTCATTAGTCTCCATTGCATTTGCTTTTTCTTAAGTAATATGTTTGTAAAGAAGAGTTGTATAAATTATTTTAAATTGCATTGGGGTAAAGGAGAAAATTAAAAAAATTACAAAATTTAAATTTAAATGATTTTTAGTAATAGATTTATCCCTATAATATTTTAAAATTCTAAAAATTGAAAAAGGACAATATTTTGATCTTATAATTTATTGTTAATGCCGTTACATTTTGAATGGTGAGAAAAATATAATATTTGAAAATTTTAATTGTAAAAAAAGTAGAAGTAATGGACTCAATTCTACAAAATACACTTTAGCGAATGAAAATTATAAATAGTAATCCTAAGTTTCAATCTTGGGTCAACGATATTGCTCTTGAGAGGAGTGGGGAAATTTGTCATTAGTGTCCATTGGATTTGCTTTTTCTTAAGTAATATGTTTGTAAACAAGAAATATATAAGTTATTTCAAATTGCATTGGGGCAAAGGAGGAAATTAAAAAAATTAAAATTTTAAATTTAAATGATTTTTAATAATAGATTTATCCCTATAAGATTTTAAAATTCTAAAAGTTGAAAAAACACAATATTTTGATCATTACATTTATTCTTAATGCCATTACATTTTAAATAGTAAGAAAAACATAATATTTGAAAATTTTAATTGAAAAAAATACAAGTAATGGACTCAATTCTACAATATACACTTTAGTGAATGAAAATTATAAATAGTAATCCCCGGTTTCAAACTTGGGTCAACCATAATACACTTAAGGGGAGTGGGGAAATTTCTTATTAGTGTCCATTGCATTTGTTTTTTCTTAAGTAATATGTTTGTACACAAGAATTATATAAATTATTTCAAATTGCATTGTGGTAAAGGAGAAAATTAAAAAAATTACAAAATTTAAATTTAAATGATTTTTAACAATGTATTTATCCCTATAATACTTTAAAATTCTAAAAGTTGAAAAAAGACAATATTTTGATTATTAAATTTATTGTTAATGCCATTACATTTTAAATAGTGAGGAAAACATAACATTTGAAAATTTTAATTGAAAAACAAGACAACTAATGGACTTAATTCGACAAAATAGACTTTAGTAAATAATAATTATAAATAGTAATCTCAGGTTTCCATCTTGGGTCAACCATATTGCTCTGAAGGGGAGTGAGGAAATTTCTTATTAGTGTCCCTTGCATTTGTTTTTTCTTAAGTAATATGTTTGTAAACAAGAATTATATAAATTATTTCAAATTGCATTGTGGCAAAGGAGAAAATGAAAAATACTACAAAATTTAAATGTAAATGATTTTTAATAATGGATTTATCTCTATAAGACTTTAAAATTCTAAAAGTTGAAAAAACACAATATTTTGATCATTAAATTTATTGTTAATGCCATTACATTTTGAATAGTGAGAAAAACATAATATTTGAAAATTTTAATTGAAAAAAAATACAAGTAACGGACTCAATTCCACAAAATACACTTTAGTGAAGGAAAATTATAAAAAGTAATCTCAAGTTTCAATCTTGGATCAACGATATTGCTCTTAAGGGGAGTGGGGAAATTTGTCATTAGTGTCCATTGCATTTGCTTTTTCTTAAGTAATATGTTTGTAAACAGGAATTATATAAATGTTGTTCCCACAGCCTTGTATGGGTTGTAATTGTTGTCAACTAGGGTTAAGTGTGCAAGAGAGTAAAGTCATATGGAAGAGCAGTAAAGTCACATGGAAGGGCAAGAAAGTAAATCTGCCGCGTAAGGGCAAGAACGTAAATCTGCCATGTAAGCCCTATTAGGGTTTTATGGAAGAGAGTATATAAAGGCCTTGGAAGACAAAACTAGGGCAGAGGGCCAACACAATTGAATAAACAGCAACCCTACAGCAACCGGCCAAAAGGAAGAGAGAGCAGAACGGCAAGAGATCAGAAACAACACCACCAGGAGAGCAAACCAGAAGCGTCACCACCGGGAGAGCAAACCAGAACGTGCAACCTCCTGCAAGCAAACCAGAAACACGTCCTGCAAGCAAACCAGAAACACGTCCTGCAAGCAAACCAGAAACACATCCTGCAGGCAAACCAGAAACGCCTCCTGCAAGCAAACCAGAAACACATCCTGCAACCAAACCAGAAACGCACAACCAGCAAGAGGAGAAATAAGAAACAGACCACCCGGAAGAGAAGACAGCAGACCTGGTATCCGTGAGACCACCCGGAAGAGAAGACAACAGACTAGAAGCGTGAGGCAGGGCAAGAGACGTGAACCAGAAAAACCAGTAGTGTAAGGCAGGCCAAGAGACGTGAAACAGCAGACTAGGAGCGTGAGACCAGAACGTGCAACGGCGTGACTGATCAGAAGCGTGGGGCAGGCCGTGAGACGTGAAAGGGCAGACCAGAAGCTTGAGTGCAAGCTGTGAAACCTTGAGACGGTGAAAGCAGGAGCTGTGTGAGACAACCTAGAGAAGGAATTTGGCGAAGCATCGGAAAGAACTCAACGTATTTCTAGATTTCTTCAAGAGAGGTTAGAGAGCATTGCGGTGAACTTCTAAGCGGCAGTGGAGCAGCCTTGCAATTCAACAGAGGCAAGACAAGCTAGACGAAGGGTAGACACAGTAAGTGACACTCTTTATATTGTACTTGCTTAGTAATTGCAATAGTGAAAGGAGCAGAAGATTAAGACATCCATTGTAACTGGAATTCTCAAGTATAGTGGATAGTCTCGGTAAGGGAGAGTCCCTACCACCGTGGATGTACGTCACGTTGACGGAACCACGTAAATCTCGTGTGTCCTTAATTTGCTTTACGTTCTGTGTTTTGAATTGAGTTGTGAACGCAGCTAAAGTATCAGCCAACCCATAACCTAACGAAGACCTAAACAAGAACATCCGAATTGTCTATTAGGCAAGGTGTCTGAAAGGTGACTTTGGGGACTATTGTGATTAGTAGGTAGCAATAGATCTACCTTAGTCGAATCTGAGAAAGAGTTCGCTTTTAAGAAGAGATTGAAGTTGTTCACTTTCCTGCGAATTGTGAATTGTGGTGATACTGATTCACCCCCCCTCTCAGTATCACAAACTAGTAGATCCTAGGGTGAAGTTGGGAACTTCAATTGGTATCAGAGCACAGGTTCACCAGGATAAAGCTTAACAGCTTGGTGTACTAGTTTGAAGAGCTCCAGAAGTTTTAACTTGTTTAGCATACTGAGAAATGGACGCCGGTACCAACACCAGCACTACTTACAGCAAGAAGGTTCCAATCTTCAACGGAACCAACTACCATATGTGGAGAGCGAGAATGCAGGTGGTATTTGCAACCATGGGCATGAACGTGGTGAAATCTGTACAGGAGGGTTTTGAGCCTCCAGAAGAAGGTAAAGATCCAACCCCAGAGGAATTAAGACAGTTTGAGATAAATGGGAAGGCCTCAAATGTCATCATTTCAGCATTGACAGATGCTGAATATGCTAAAGTTATGGACTGCAAATCTGCCAAGGAGATATGGGACAGATTGCAGAAAGTCTATGAAGGTGATGGCAGAATGAAGGAGGCCAAGCTTCAAGTTTTCAAGGAGAGATATGAATCTCTTAGAATGCAGAAAAATGAGACAGTCCAAGAGTTCTTCACCAGGGTTATTGATGCTGTAAACGATCTTAGAAGTCATGAGAAGAACAAGAAGGACTCATCTATTGTGAAGAAACTTCTGAGAATTCTGCCTGAGAGGTTTGCCTCAAAGGTGGCAGCCATAGAGGAGAGTAGAGATCTCAATTCTATGTCTCTTCATGATCTCCAGTGCAATCTCATTGCATATGAGATGAGAATAAAGTCAACTGAGAGCTCCTCAACGTCAAAGGTATCAAAGGAGGCAGCTTTCAAAGCTATGAAACACTTGAAGATAAAAGAAGAGGAAGAATCATCCAGTGAGGATGATGATGATGATGAGGAAGAAAGTGAAGGTGAAGTGTTGGCATACTTCACAAGGAAATTCAAAAAGGGGTCTAAGAAGGGAAAAGGACAGTTGTCCTTGAGATGTTATCGTTGTGGACAGACTGGACACTTTGCTTCTCAGTGCAAAGTGAAACTTGATGATGAAGATGAGGATGGTGATGATGAGCAGAATTCAAAATGGAGAAGACCATCATTCAAGTCAAGGAAGTCCAGCAAGAAGACTGCTAGCCCACAGAAGAAGAAGAGAGGCTCATTCAAGAGTTATGTGAGCCAGACAAAAGAAGTCGATGAGGAGGAAGATGTAGACTCATCAGATGAGCATGCCTTTATGGCATCAACTTAAGGTGGTAGTTCAACCTCTGAAGAGGAAGAGGAGGTTGATGAAGATGAACCAGATTTTGAAGCTGAGTTGGAAGCAGCTTCAAAGGAGATAATCAGAAGGGGCAGAACCATAAGAAGGTTAGAGGCCCACATAAAACAAGTTGAAGCAAAGTCTGAGGAAGCTGAAAGTCAAAAGGATGAAATAAGGGCTGAACATATTGACTTGAAGAGAAGATTTGAAGAACATATCAAAATATGTGAAGACCTTACTATGGAGCTTGGCTCAAGGACTTCAACAATTGAAGAAATGGAGATAGAGTTGCTGAGACTTCAGCAACAACTCAAAAGGAGTGAAGAGAACGTGCAGAAGCTTGAAATGATAGGAGAAACAAGTTCTGCAAGAGAAAAGAAGAATGAAGAGAAAGTGCAGCAATCTGAGGCTGCATTGCCTAAAGATAATAAGAATGTGCCACAGAAGTTGAAAGAGAAGGTTGTGACTCCGGAGAAGATAGCTGAGAATAAAGAGGATTTAAAGAAGCAACCTAGGGTGGCAAACAAAAATGAAGAAAAGAAGGTCAGCCAGCAAAGGGCTATGGCTGAACAGAAGAAGGAGAAAAAGGTGGCTGAAATGAAAGCCACACAAGCAAAGAAGCCAGCCACGTTGCCTACACAGCAAGTAATGAACAAAAGAAAACAAGCTGTGATTAGACCCAAGAAGAGGCAGTTTCAAGGTCACTGTCTTTATTGTGGAGTTTGGGGTCATAAGGCAAGTAACTGCTGGTGGAGAAAGCCAGTATATGTCTCCAACTTGAGAAGATATGATGCTGTATACAGGGGGAGACAATACAAAATTCAGAGGAGAACACCTGTCGTGAGTTCTTGCACATACTGTAAAAAGCAAGGACACACTGACAAGGATTGTTGGTGGAAGCCCAAACCAGTGGTTTCAAAGAACAAGTTTGCTATATTGGGAGACTTGGAACAGTGTGAAAGGTGTGGGCAGGATGACCATAATGCCAAGAGATGCATGACACTTCTCCCTGAGCAAGAGAAGGCACTCAATGGCATAGTGAAAACAAGCGGTGTAGTCAAAGCTGAGAAAAAGGAGAAAGCTATCTTCCAGCCAATTCAAAAGAAGGAATATAAAGCTAAAAGGGAGGTGGCTAATATAGCTGAAATTGCACTCAAAGCTGACTACAAGGATAAGCAGTGGATCCTTGACAGTGGATGCACTTCACACATGACGGGAGACAAGAGTAAATTGTCAAAGCTAAACAAGTCAAGAGAAGGCAGAGTCAAGTTTGGCAATGATGATTCACTCAACATCAGTGGTCAAGGGTCAGTAAATATTGGAAAAGGAAACCTGAAAGATGTTCTGCATGTTGAAGGACTCAGATATAATCTAGCATCTGTCAGCCAACTATGCAATGAAGACCATAAAGTGATATTCACAAAAACAGGTTGCCAAGTAAAGAGTAAAGAAGGCAATACTGTTGCAGCTGGGAAAAGAACAGCTGGAAATTTATATGTAATTGATGAGGACAAGACAAAGAGCTGTTTACTTACAAAAGAAGAAGAAAATCAACTCTGGCATCGGAGGCTGGGACACTTAACACAGAAGAACATGAGGAAGCTGACCACTACTCATGCAATCAGAGACATTCCAGACCTTAAGAGAGAGAGGGAGTATGTCTGCTCAGCATGCTCTAAAGGAAAACAGGTCAGAAAGCAGTATAAGACCAAAGAGGTTAGTTCTGAAGCAGTGCTTGACATTGTACATACTGATTTGTGTGGGCCGATGAGAACAAAAGGGTTGAATGGTGAGAGGTACTTCATCTTGTTTGTTGATGATTATTCTAGAAGGACTTGCATCATGCACCTCACACATAAGTCAGAAGTTTTGAAATGCTTCAAGAGATACAGAAGATTGGCTGAAAATGAGAGTGGAAAGAAGATCAAAGTATTGAGGTCAGATCAAGGCACTGAATTCACAAATAGAGCTTTTGAAGATTACCTTGAGAAGCATGGAATTCACCATCAGATGGCAGCAGCAAGAACTCCTCAACAGAACGGAGTGGTAGAGAGGAAAAATAGAGCTGTGGTTGAAATGGCAAGAACTCTACTGCTGGAATCCAAGCTTCACACAAGATTTTGGATAGAAGCAACATTTACAGCCGTGCACCTATTGAACAGAGTTTCACTAAGGCCTAATACTGATAAGACTCCATATGAGCTATGGAGTGGGAAGAAGACAACAGCCAAGTATCTTAGAATCTTTGGCAGCCCATGTTTTGTGAAGAACAAGGAGCAAAACTTGGGAAAATTCCATGCTAGGTCAGATGAAGGCATCTTTGTGGGATACTCAGCAAAGACAAAAGGTTACAGAGTTTTTCTGCATAAACTGGGAAAAGTGGTCACTTCCAGTGATGTGAGAATAGATGAAAACTGGAAAACAACGCATAATGGAGAAGCTGAGGATAGTGAAGAAGATGACTTCAAGATAGATGAAGAATCTGACCAACATGAAGAAGTGGGAAAAGAAGTAAGTTCAAACTCAGAGAAGAGTGAGTCTGAAGATGAAGAAGGAGATCCTCTTGCAACTAAGATTGTGCAAGAAAGAAAGACAAAGAAAATGTGGACCAGTGCTCATCAAGAAAATCAGATCATAGGTGACCCATCAGCAGGAGTTACAACAAGAAGAAGAATTGTGGGAGCTACTACTTTACTCTCACAAGTTAAACCTAAATCTGTTGAAGAGGCTACACAAGATCTAACTAAATCTCTGTCCACAGATCTATTTGAAAAGCACAGAATGAGTCTCTCTGTGCAAATGCCTCCTCAAGCCTGAAAATCAGGTGAATCCTCCATCTCTACTTTGCGAGTTTTTCAGATTTGTAATTAGTTGGCAAAGGGGGAGAGAAATAACAGTGCAGGGGGAGCTGTTAAGGAAGGGGGAGTGCATATTTAGGGGGAGTTGTAATCCATCTGCTTCTGGATTGTTACTCCAAGAAGATTATGAAAACTGCTGCATAATGGCTTTTGTTATGAATGTTGCCAACAATTACAAAGGGGGAGATTGTTGTTCCCACAGCCTTGTATGGGTTGTAATTGTTGTCAACTAGGGTTAAGTGTGCAAGAGAGTAAAGTCATATGGAAGAGCAGTAAAGTCACATGGAAGGGCAAGAAAGTAAATCTGCCGCGTAAGGGCAAGAACGTAAATCTGCCATGTAAGCCCTATTAGGGTTTTTATGGAAGAGAGTATATAAAGGCCTTGGAAGACAAAACTAGGGCAGAGGGCCAACACAATTGAATAAACAGCAACCCTACAGCAACGGCCAAAAGGAAGAGAGAGCAGAACGGCAAGAGATCAGAAACAACACCACCAGGAGAGCAAACCAGAAGCGTCACCACCGGGAGAGCAAACTAGAACGTGCAACCTCCTGCAAGCAAACCAGAAACACGTCCTGCAAGCAAACCAGAAACACGTCCTGCAAGCAAACCAGAAACACATCCTGCAGGCAAACCAGAAACGCCTCCTGCAAGCAAACCAGAAACACATCCTGCAACCAAACCAGAAACGCACAACCAGCAAGAGGAGAAATAAGAAACAGACCACCCGGAAGAGAAGACAGCAGACCTGGTATCCGTGAGACCACCCGGAAGAGAAGACAGCAGACTAGAAGCGTGAGGCAGGGCAAGAGACGTGAACCAGAAAAACCAGTAGTGTAAGGCAGGCCAAGAGACGTGAAACAGCAGACTAGGAGCGTGAGTACCAGAACGTGCAACGGCGTGACCTGATCAGAAGCGTGGGGCAGGCCGTGAGACGTGAAAGGGCAGACCAGAAGCTTGAGTGCAAGCTGTGAAACCTTGAGACGGTGAAAGCAGGAGCTGTGTGAGACAACCTAGAGAAGGAATTGGCGAAAGCATCAGAAAGAACTCAACGTATTTCTAGATTTCTTCAAGAGAGGTTAGAGAGCGTTGCGGTGAACTTCTAAGCGGCAGTGGAGCAGCCTTTCAATTCAACAGAGGCAAGACAAGCTAGACGAAGGGTAGACACAGTAAGTGACACTCTTTGTATTGTACTTGCTTAGTAATTGCAATAGTGAAAGGAGCAGAAGATTAAGACATCCATTGTAACTGGAATTCTCAAGTATAGTGGATAGTCTCGATAAGGGAGAGTCCCTACCACCGTGGATGTACGTCACGTTGACGGAACCACGTAAATCTCGTGTGTCCCTTAATTTGCTTTACGTTCTGTGTTTTGAATTGAGTTGTGAACACAGCTAAAGTATCAGCCAACCCATAACCTAACGAAGACCTAAACAAGAACATCCGAATTGTCTATTAGGCAAGGTGTCTGAAAGGTGACTTTGGGGACTATTGTGATTAGTAGGGTAGCAATAGATCTACCTTAGTCGAATCTGAGAAAGAGTTCGCTTTTAAGAAGAGATTGAAGTTGTTCACTTTCCTGCGAATTGTGAATTGTGGTGATACTGATTCACCCCCCCCTCTCAGTATCACAAACTAGTAGATCCTAGGGTGAAGTTGGGAACTTCANTATTATTAATGTCATTACATTTTAAATAGTGAGGGGAAACATAATATTTGAAAATTTTAATTGAAAAATATACAAGTAATGGACTCAATTTGGCAAAACACACTTTAGTAAATGATAATTATAAATAGTAATCTCTGGTTTCAATCTTGGGTCAACCATAATGCACCTAAGGGGAGTGGAGAAAATTCTTATTAGTGTCGATTGCATTTTCTTTTTCTTAAAGTAATATGTTTGGAGACGAGAATTATATAAATTATTTCAAATTGCATTGTGGTAAAGGAGAAAAATTAAAAAAATTACAAAATTTAAATTTAAAGATTTTTACCAATGGATTTATCCCTATAAGAATTTAAAAGTCTAAAAGTTGAAAAAAGACAATATTTTTGATCATTAAATTTATTGTTAATGCCATTACATTTTAAATTGTCAGAAAAACATAATAATTGAAAATTGTAATAGAAAAAAATACAAGTAATGATCTCAATTCTACAATATACACGTTTAGTGAATGAATATTATAAATAGCAATCCCAAGTTTCAATCTTGGGTCAACGATATTGCTCTTGAGGGGAGTGGGGAAATTTGTCATATGTGTCCATTGCATTTGTTTTTTCTTAAGTAATATGTTTGTAGACAAGATTATAGAAATTATTTCAAATTGCATTGTGGCAAAGGAGAAAATTAAAAAAATTACAAAATTTAAATTTATAAAATTTTTGACAATGGATTTATCCCTTTAAGAATTTAAAATTAAAAAAGTTGAAAAAAGACAATATTTTCATTATTAAATTTTTGTTAATGCCATTACATTTTAAATAGTGAGAAAAACATAATATTTCAAAATTTTAATTGAAAAAATATACAAGGAATGGACTCAATTTGACAAAACACACTTTAGTTAATGATAATTATAAATAGTAATCCCAGGTTTCAATCTTGGGTCAACCATAATGCTCCTAAGGGGAGTGGGGAAAATTCTTATTACTGTCCATTGCATTTCTTTCTTCTTAAGTAATATGTTTGTAGACGAGAATTATATAAATTATTTCAAATTGCATTGTGGTAAAGGAGAAAATTAAAAAATTACAAAATTTAAATTTAAATGATTTTTAACAATGAATTTATCCCTATAAGAATTTAAAATTCCAAAAGTTAAAAAAAGACAATATTTTGATCATTAAATTTATTGTTAATGACATTATATTTTAAATACTGAGAAAAATATGATATTTGAAAATTAATACAAGTAATGGACTCAATTCGACAAAATACACTTTAGTAAATGATAATTATAAATAGTAACCCAAGGTTTCAATCTTGGGTCAACCATAATACTCTTAAGGGGAGTGGGGAAATTTCTTATTAGTGTCCATTGCAGTTGTTTTTTCTTAAATAATATGTTTGTAGACAAGAATTATATAAATTATTTCAAATTGCATTGTGGCAAAGGTGAAAATTAAAATGATGACAAAATTTAAATTTAAATGATTTTTAATAATGGATTTATCTCTATAAGACTTTAAAATTCTAAAAATTGAAAAAATACAATATTTTGTTCATTAAATTTATTGTTAATGTCATTATATTTTGAATAGTGAGAAAAACATAATATTTGAAAATTTGAATTGAAAAAAAATACAAGTAATGGACTCCATTCTACAAAATACACTTTAATAAATGATAATTATAAATAGTAATCCTAAGTTTCAATCTTGGGTCAACGATATTGCTCTTGAGGGGAGTGGGGAAATTTGTCATTAGTGTCCATTGCATTTTCTT
This sequence comes from Bruguiera gymnorhiza, assembly GCA_020883675.1. Taxonomy (NCBI): domain Eukaryota; kingdom Viridiplantae; phylum Streptophyta; class Magnoliopsida; order Malpighiales; family Rhizophoraceae; genus Bruguiera; species Bruguiera gymnorhiza. The sequence continues at coordinate 19,529 of JAIRCJ010000117.1, read as the reverse complement.
TTTCTTAAGTAATATGTTTGTAAACAAGAATTATATAAATTATTTCAAATTGCATTGGGGAAAAGGAGAAAATTAAAAAAATTACAAAATTTAAATTTAAATGATTTTTAATAATGGATTTATCCCTATAAGAATTTAAAAGTCTAAAAGTTGAAAAAGGACAATATTTTGATCATTAAATTTATTGTTATTGCCATTACATTTTAAATTGTGAGAAAAACATAATATTTGAAAATTTTAATAGAAAAAAATACAAGTAATGAACTCAATTCTACAATATACACTTTAGTGAGGGAAAATTATAAATAGTAATCCCAAATTTCAATCTTGGGTCAACGATATTGCTCTTGAGGGGAGTGGGGAAATTTGTCATTAGTCTTCCATTGCATTTGTTCTTTCTTAAGTAATATGTTTGTAAACAAGAATTATATAAATTATTTCAAATTGCATTGTGGCCAAGGAGAAAATTCAAAAAATTACAAAATTTAAATTTAAATGATTTTTAATAATGGATTTATCTCTATAAGACTTTAAAATTCTAAAAGTTGAAAAAAACACAATATTTTGATCATTAAGTTTATTGTTAGTGCCATTGCATTTTGAATAGTGAGAAAAACATAATATTTGAAAATTTTAATGGAAACAAAATACAACTAATGGACTCAATTCTACAATATACACTTTAGTGAATGAAAATTATAAATAGTAATCTCATGTTTCAAACTTGGGTCAATGATATTGCTCTTGAGGGGAGTGGGGAAATTTGTCACTAGTGTCCATTGCATTTGCTTTTTCTTAAGTAATATATTTGTAAACAAGAATTATATAAATTATTTCAAGTTGCATTGTGGCAAAGGAGAAAATTAAAAAAATTACAAAATTTAAATTTAAATGATTTTTAAAAATGGATTTATCTCTATAAGAATTTAAAATTCTAAAAGTTGAAAAAACACAATATTTTGATCATTAAATTTATTGCTAATGCCATCACATTTTGAATAGTGAGAAAAACATAATATTTGAAAATTTTAATTGTAAAAAAAATACAAGTAATGGACTCAATTATACAAAATACACTTTATTGAATGAAAATTATAAATAGTAATCCGAAGTTTCAATCTTGGGTCAACGATATTGCTCTTAAGGGGAGTGGGGAAAATTGTTATTAGTGTCCATTGCATTTGCTTTTTCTTATGTAATATATTTGTAAAGAAGAATTATATAAATTATTTCAAATTGCATTGGGGTAAAGGAGAAAATTAAAAAAATTACAAAATTTAAATTTAAATGATTTTTAACAATGGATTTTTCCCTATAAGAATTTAAAAGTCTAAAAGTTGAAAAAAGTCAATATTTTGATCATTAAATTTATTGTTAATGCCATTACATTTTAAATAGTGAGAAAAACATAATATTTGAAAATTTTAATTGAAAAAAAATACATGTAATGGACTCAATTCGACAAAATACACTTTAGTAAATGATAATTATAAATAGTAATCTCAGGTTTCAATCTTGGGTCAACCATAATGCTCTTAATGGGAGTGGGGAAATTTCTTATTAGTATCCATTGCATATGTTTTTTCTTATCTAATATATTTGTAGACAAGAATTATATAAATTATTTGAAATTATATTGGGGTAATGGAGAAAATTAAAAAAATTACAAAATTTAGATTTAAATGATTTTTAACAATGGATTTATCCCTATAAGACTTTAAAATTATAAAAATTAAAAAAAGACAATATTTTGATCTTTAAATTTATTGTTAATGCCATTACATTTTGAATGGTGAGAAAAATATAATATTTGAAAATTTTAATTGTAAAAAAAATACAAGTAATGGACTCAATTCTACAAAATACACTTTAGTGAATGAAAATTATAAATAGTAATCTCAAGTTTCAATCTTGGGTCAACGATATTGCTCTTGAGGGGAGTGGGGAAATTTGTCATTAGTGTCCATTGCATTTGCTTTTTCTTAAGAAATATGTTTGTAAATAAGAATTATCTAAATTATTTCAAATTTCATTGGGGTAAAGGAGAAAATTAAAAAAATTGCAAAATTTAAATTTAAATGATTTTTAACAATGGATTTATCCCTATAAGACTTTAAAATTCTCAAAATTGAAGAAAGACAATATTTTGATCTTTAAATTTATTGTTAATGCCATTACATTTTAAATTGTGAGAAAAACATAATATTTGAAAATTTTAATAGAAAAAAATACATGTAATGAACTCAATTCTCCAATATACACTTTAGTGAATGAAAATTAAAAATAGTAATCCCAAGTTTCAATCTTGGGTCAACGATATTGCTCTTGAGGGGAGTGGGGAAATTTGTCATTAGTCTCCATTGCATTTGCTTTTTCTTAAGTAATATGTTTGTAAACAAGAATTATATAAATTATTTCAAATTGCATTGTGGCAAAGGAGAAAATTAAAAAAATTACAAAATTTAGATTTAAATGATTTTTAACAATGAATTTATCCCTATAAGAATTTAAAATTCTAAAAGTTAAAAAAAGACAATATTTTGATCATTAAATTTATTGTTAATGCCATTACATTTTAAATAGTGAGAAAAACATCATATTTGAAAATTAAAACAAGTAATGGACTTAATTTGACAAAATACACTTTAGTAAATGATAATTATAAATAGTATTCCAAGGTTTCAATCTTGGGTCAACCATAATGCTCTTAAGGGGAGTGGGGAAATTTCTTATTAGTGTCCATTGCAGTTGTTTTTTCTTAAATAATATGTTTGTAGACAAGAATTATATAAATTATTTCAAATTGCATTGTGCTAAAGGAGAAAATTAAAAAAATTACAAAATTTAAATTTAAATGATTTTTAATAATGGACTTATCCCTATAAGACTATAAAATTCTAAAAGTCGAAAAAACACAATATTTTGATCATTAAATTTATTGTTAATACCTTTACATTTTAAATAGTGAGAAAAACATAATATTTGAAAATTTTAATTGTAAAAAAATACAAGTAATGGACTCAATTCGACAAAATACACTTTAGTAAATGATAATTATAAATCGTAATCTCAAGTTTCAATCTTAGGTCAACCATAATACTCTTAAGGGGAGTGGGGAAATTTCTTATTAGTATCCATTGCATTTGTTTTTTCTTAAGTAATATGTTTGTAGACAAGAATTATATAAATTATTTCAAATTGCATTGGGGTAAAGGAGAAAATTAAAAAAAAATACAAAATTTAAATTGAAAAGATTTTTCACAATGGATTTATCCCTATAAAAATTTAAAATTCTAAAAGTTGAAAAAAGACAATATTTTGATGATTAAATTTATTGTTAATGCCATTACATTTTGAATGGTGAGAAAAACATAATATTTGAAAATTTTAATTGTAGAAAAAATACAAGTAATGGACTCAAATCTACAAAATACACTTTAGTGAATGAAAATTATAAATTGTAATCCCAAGTTTCAATCTTGGGTCAACGATATTGCTCTTGAGGGGAGTGGGGAAATTTGTCATTAGTGTCCATTGCATTTGCTTTTTCTTAAGTAATTTGTTTGTGGACAAGAAATATATAAATTATTTCAAATTTAATTGTGGCAAACGAGAAAATTAAAAAAGTTACAAAATTTAGATTTAAATGATTTTTAATAATGGATTTATCCCTATAAGACTTTAAAATTCTAAAAGTTGAAAAAACACAATATTTTGATCATTAAATTTATTGTTAATGCCATTATATTTTGAATAGTGAGAAAAACATACCATTTGAAAATTTTAATTGAAAACAAATACTAGTACTGGACTCAATTCTACAATATACACTTTACTGAATGAAAATTATAAATAGTAATCCCAAGTTTCAATCTTGGGTTAACGATATTGCTCTTGAGGGGAGTGAGGAAATTTGTCATTCGTGTCCATTGCATAGGCTTTTTCTTAAGTAATATGTCTGTAGACAAGAATTATATAAATTATTTCAAATTGCATTGTGGCAAAGGAGAAAATTAAAAAAATTACAAAATTTAAATTTAAATTTAAAAGATTTTTAACAATGGATTTATCCCTATAAGAATTTAAAATTAAAAAAGTTGAAAAAAGACAATATTTTCATCATTAAATTTATTGTTAATGCCATTACATTTTAAATAGTGAGAAAAACATAATATTTGAAAATTTTAATTGAAAACAAATACATGTAATGGACCCAATTCGACAAAATACACTTTAGTAAATGATAATTATAAATAGTAATCACAGGTTTCAATCTTTGGTCAACCATAATACTCTTAAGGGGAGTGGGGAAATTTGTTATTAGTATCCATTGCATTTGTTTTTTCTTAAGTAATATATTTGTAGACAAGAGTTATATAAATTATTTCAAATTGCATTGGGGTACAGGAGAAAGTTAAAAAAATACAAAATTTAAATTTAAAAGATTTTTCACAATGGATTTATCCCTATAAGAATTTAAAATTCTAAAAGTTCAAAAAAGGCAATATTTTGATCATTAAATTTATTGTTAATGCCATTACATTTTGAATGGTGAGAAAAACATAATATTTGAAAATTTTCATTGAAGAAAAAATACAAGTAATGGACTTAATTCTACAAAATACACTTTAGTGAATGAAAATTATAAATTGTAATCCCAAGTTTCAATCTTGGGTCAACCATAATGCTCTTAAGGAGAGTGGGGAAATTTCTTATTAGTGTCCATTGCATTTGTTTTTTCTTAAGTAATATGTTTGTAGACAAGAATTATATAAATTATTTCAAATCGCATTCTGGGAAAGGAGAAAATTAAAAAAAAATACAAAATTTAAATTTAAATGATTTTTAACAATGGATTTATCCCTCTAAGAATTTAAAATTCTAAAACTTGAAAAAAAAATATTTTGATCATTAAATTTATTGTTTATGCCATTACATTTTAAATAGTGAGAAAAACATAATATTTCAAAATTTTAATTGAAAAAAATACAAATAATGGACTCAATTCGACAAAGTACACTTTAGTAAATGATAATTATAAATAGTAATCTCAGGTTTCAATCTTGGGTGAACCATAATGCTTTTAAGGGGAGTGGGGAAATTTCTTATTAGTGTCCATTGCATTTGTTTTTTCTTTAGTAATATGTTTGTAGACAAGAATTATATAAATTATTTCAAATTGCATTGTGGCAAAGGAGAAAATTAAAAAAATTACAAAATTTAAATTTATAAAATTTTTCACAATGGATTTATCCCTATAAGAATTTAAAATTAAAAAAGTTGAAAAAAGACAATATTTTCATTATTAAATTTATTGTTAATGCCATTACATTTTAAATAGTGAGAAAAACATAATATTTCAAAATTTTAATTGAAAAAAAATACAAGTAATGGACTCAATTTGACAAAACACACTTTAGTAAATGATAATTATACATAGTAATCCCAGGTTTCAATCTTGGGTCAACCATAATGCTCCTAAGAGGAGGGGGGAAAATTCTTATTACTGTCCATTGCATTTGTTTCTTCTTAAGTAATATGTTTGTAGACGAGAATTATATAAATTATTTCAAATTGCATTATGGTAAAGGAGAAAATTAAAAAATTACAAAATTTAAATTTAAATGATTTTTAACAATGAATTTATCCCTATAAGAATTTAAAATTCCAAAAGTTAAAAAAAGACAATATTTTGATCATTAAATTTATTGTTAATGACATTACATTTTAAATACTGAGAAAAATATCATATTTGAAAATTAATACAAGTAATGGACTCAATTCGACAAAATACACTTTATTAAATGATAATTATAAATAGTAACCCAAGGTTTCTTATTAGTGTCCATTGCAGTTGTTTTTTCTTAAATAATATGTTTGTAGACAAGAATTATATAAATTATTTCAAATTGCATTGTGGCAAAGGAGAAAATTAAAATGATTACAAAATTTAAATTTAAATGATTTTTAATAATGGATTTATCACTATGAGACTTTAAAATTCTAAAAGTTGAAAAAACAAAATATTTTGTTCATTAAATTTATTGTGAATGCCATTACTTTTTGAATAGTGAGAAAAACATAATATTTGAAAATTTTATTTGAAAAAAAATACATGTAATGGACTCCATTCTACAAAATACACTTTAGTAAATGATTATTATAAATAGTAATCCTAAGTTTCAATCTTGGGTCAACAATATTGCTCTTGAGGGGAGTGGGGAAATTTGTCATTAATGTCCATTGCATTTGCTTTTTCTTAAGTAATATGTTTGTAAACAAGAATTATATAAATTATTTCAAATTGCATTGTGGCAAAGGAGAAAATTCAAATAATTACAAAATTTAAATTTAAATGATTTTTAATAATGGATTTATCTCTATAAGACTTTAAAATTCTAAAAGTTGAAAAAACACAATATTTTTATCATTAAATTTATTGTTAATGCCATTACATTTTGAATAGTGAGAAAAACATAATATTTGAAAATTTTAATTGAAAACAAATACAAGTAATGAACTCAATTCTACAATATACACTGTAGTGAATGAAAATTATAAATAGTAGTCCCAAATTTCAATCTTAGATCAACGATATTGCTTTTGAGGGGAGTGGGGAAATTTGTCATTAGTCTCCATTGCATTTACTTTTTCTTAAGTAATATGTTTGTAAACAAGAATTATATAAATTATTTCAAATTGCATTGTGGCAAAAGAGATAATTAAAAAAATTACAAAATTTAAATTTAAATGATTTTTAATAATGGATTTATCCCTATAAGACATTAAAATTTTAAAAGTTGAAAAAACACAATATTTTGATCATTAAATTTATTGTTAATGTCATTACATTTTGAATAGTGAGAAAAACATAATATTTGAAAATTTTAATGGAAACAAAATACAACTAATGGACTCAATTCTACAAAATACACTTTAGTGAATGAAAATTATAAATAGTAATCTCATGTTTCAAACTTGGGTCAACGATATTGCTCTAGAGGGGAGTTGGGAAATTTGTCATTAGTCTCCATTGCATTTGCTTTTTCTTAAGTAATATATTTGTAAACAAGAATTATATAAATTATTTCAAATTGCATTGTGGCAAAGGAGAAAATTAAAAAAATTACAAAAATTAAATTTAAATGATTTTTAATAATGGATTTATCCCTATAAGACTTTAAAATTGTAAAAGTTGAAAAAACACAATATTTTGATGATTAAATTTATTGTTAATGCCATTACATTTTGAATAGTGAGAAAAACATAATATTAGAAAATTTTAATGGAAACAAAATACAACTAATGGACTCAATTCTACAATATACAATTTAGTTAATGAAAATTATAAATAGTAATCCCGTGTTTCAATTTTGGGTCAACGATATTGCTCTTGAGGGGAGTGGGGAAATTTGTCATTAGTGTCCATTGCATTTGCTTTTTCTTAAGTAATATGTTTGTAATCAAGAATTATATAAATTATTTCAAATTGCATTGGGGAAAATGTGAAAATTAAAAAAATTACAAAATTTAAATTTAAATGATTTTTAACAAGGGATTTATCCCCATAAGTCTTTAAAATTCTAAAAATTGAAAAAAGACAATATTTTGATCTTTAAATTTATTGTTAATGCCATTACATTTTGAATGGTGAGAAAAACATAATATTTGAAAATTTTAATTGTAAAAAAAATACAAGTAATGCACTCAATTCTACAAAATACACTTTAGTGAATGAAAATTATAAATAGTAATCCCAAGTTTCAATCTTGGGTGAACGATATTACTCTTGAGGGGAGTGGGGAAATTTGTCATTAGTGTCCATTGCATTTGATTTTTCTTAAGTAATATGTTTCTAAACAAGAATTATATAAATTATTTCAAATTGCATTGTGGCAAAGGAGAAAATTAAAAAAATTCCAAAATTTAAATTGAAATGATTTTTAATAATGGATTTATCTCTATAACACTATAAAATTCTAAAAGTTGAAAAAACAAAATATTTTGATGATTAAATTTAATGTTAATACCATTACATTTTGAATAGTGACTAAATTACAATGGACTCCATTCTACAAAATACACTTTAGTGACTAAAAATTATAAGTAGTAATGCTAAGTTTCAATCTTGTGTCAACGATATAGCTCTTGAGGGGAGTGGGGAAATTTGTCATTAGTGTCCATTGCATTTGCTTTTTCCTAAGTAATATGTTTGTAATCAAAAATTATATAAATTATTTCAAATTGCATTGGGGAAAAGGAGAAAATTAAAAAAGTTACAAAATTTAAATTTAAATGATTTTTAACAACGGATTTATCTATAGAAGACTTTAAAATTCTAAAAATTGAAAAAAGACAATATTTTGATCTTTAAATTTATTATTAATGTCATTACATTTTGAATGGTGAGAAATACATAATATTTGAAAATTTTAATTGTAAAAAAAATACAAGTAATGGACTCAATTCTACAAAATACACTTTAGTGAATGAAAATTATAAATAGTAATCCCAAGTTTCAATCTTAGGTCAACGATATTGCTCTTGAGGGGAGTGGGGAAATTTGTCATTAGTGTCCATTGCATTTGCTTTTTCCTAAGTAATATGTTTGTGAACAAGAATTATATATATTATTTCAAATTACATTGGGGAAAAGGAGAAAATTAAAAAAATTACAAAATTTAAATTTAAATGATTTTTAACAATGGATTTATCCCTATAAGACATTAAAATTCTAAAAATTGAAAAAAGTCAATATTTTGATCTTTAAATTTATTATTAATGCCATTACATTTTGAATGGTGAGAAAAACATAATATTTGAAAATTTTAATTGTAAAAAAAATACAAGTAATGCACTCAATTCTACAAAATACACTTTAGTGAATGAAAATTATAAATAGTAATCCCAAGTTTCAATCTTGGGTCAACCATATTGCTCTTGAGGGGAGTGGGGAAATTTGTCGTTAGTGTCCATTACATTTGCTTTTTCTTAAGTAATATGTTTGTAAACAAGAATTATATATATTATTTCAAATTACATTGGGGAAAAGGAGAAAATTAAAAAAATTACAAAATTTAAATTTAAATGATTTTTAACAATGGATTTATCCCTATAAGACTTTAAAATTCTAAAAATTGAAAAAAGTCAATATTTTGATCTTTAAATTTATTGTTAATGCCATTACATTTTGAATGGTGAGAAAAATATAATATTTGAAAATTTTAATTGTAAAAAAAATACAAGTAATGTACTCAATTCTACAAAATACACTTTGGTGAATGAAAATTATAATACAATTTTTTGAATTTTGAATTTTAATAATAAACGTCAATACTCTGTTGAATTTAAATTTTGCAACTTTCTGAAATGTCTCTTTTGCCTCAACTCAATTTGAAATGATTTATATAATCTTCAGGCAAATTACTTAAGAAAAAGAAAAAGAATGGACTTTAATAATTTGAGGGATATATGCTTAACACAACATTGAAACTTGGGGTTGCTATTTATAATATTCATCGACTAAAGTGTAATTTATGCAATTGAGTCCATTACTTATATTTTTGTTCAATTAACTTATTCAAATATTATATTTTTCACATATTATATTTTTCTCACCAATTAAATCAAACGACATTAATATTAAATTTAAAAATCAAAATATTTCAATTTTCCACTTTTTTGAATTTTAAAATCTACTACGGATAATTGAATTGTCAATACTCTATTGAATTTAAATTTTGCAATTTTTTGAATTGTCTCCTTTGCCTCTACGTAATTTGAATGATTTATATAATTTTCAGGCAAATTACTTAAGAAAAAGCAAAAGCAATAGACTGTAATAAAAAAGTTTTACACTCCCATCTAGGGATATATGCTTAACACAACATTGAAATTTGGGTTTGCTATTTATAATATTCATTCAACAAAGTGTATTTTATGCAATTGAGTTCATTACTTGTATTTTTGTTCAATTAACATATTTAAATATTATATTTTTCTCACCAATTAAATCAAACGACATTAACATAAGAAAAAGCAAAAGGAATGAACTGTAATAATATGGTTTTGCACTCCCATCTAGGGATATATGCTTAACACAACATTGAAACTTGGGATTGCTATTTATAATATTCATCCACTAATGTGTATTTTATGCAATTGAGTGATTGCTTGTATTTTTGTTTAATTAACAAATTCAAATATTCTATTTTTCTCACCAATGAAATCAAACGACATTAATAATAAATTTAAAAATCAAAATATTTCAATTTTGCAATTTTTAGAATTTTAAAATCTGCTAGGGATAAATGAATTGTCAATATTCTGTTGAATTTAAATTTTACAATTTTCTGAATTGTCTCCTTTGCCTCAACGCAATTTGAAATGATTTATATAATCTTCAGGCAAATTACTTAAGAAAAAACAAAAGCAATGGACTCTAATAAGACGGTTCTGCACTCCTATCTAGGGATATATGCTTAACACAACATTGAAACTTGGAGTTGCTATTTATAATATTCATCGACTAAAGTGTATTTTATGCAATTGAGTCCATTACTTGTTTTTTTGTTCAATTAACTTATTCAAATAATGTATTTTTCACATATTATATTTTTTTCACCAATTAAATCAAATAACATTAACATTAAATTTAAAAATCAAAATATTTCATTTTTCCACTGTTTCAAATTTTAAAATCTACTACGAATAATTGAATTGTCAATACTCTGTTAAATTTAAATTTTGCAATTTTTTGAATTATCTCCTTTGCCTCAATGCAATTTGAAATAATTTATATAATTTTCAGGCAAATTACATAAGAAAAATTAAAAGCAATGAACTGTAATAACAAAATTCTGTGCTCCCATCCAGGGATATATGCTTAACACAACATTGAAACTTGGGTTTGCTATTTATAATATTCATCCAACAAAGTGTATTTTATGCATTTGAGTCTATTACTTGTATTTTTGTTCAATTAACATATTCAAATATTATATTTCTCACATAGTATATTTTTCTCACTAATTAAATCAAATGACATTAACGATAAATTTAAAAATCCAAATATTTCAATTTTTCGCTTTTTAGAATTTTAAAATCTACTATGGATAATTGAATTGTCAATACTCTGTTGAATTTAAACTTTGCAATTTTTTGAATTGTCTCTTTTGCTTCTATGCGATTTGAAATGATTTATATAATTTTCAGGCAAATTACTTAATAAAAAGTAAAAGCAGTAGACTGTAATAAGAAAGTTCTATACTCCCATCTAGGGATATATGCTTAACACAACACTAAAATTTGGGTTTGCTATTTATAATATTTATCCAACAAAGTGTATTTTATGCAATTGAGTCCATTATATTTAAATAACATATTTAAATATTATATTTTTCACATATTATATTTTTCTTACCAATTAAATCAAACGACATTAACATAAGAAAAAGCAAAAGGAATGGATTGTAATAATATGGTTTTCCACTCCCATCTAAGGATATATGCTTAACACAACATTGAATCTTAGGATTGCTATTTATAATATTCATCCACTAATGTGTATTTTATGCAATTGAGTCCATTACTTGTATTTTTGTTCAATTAACTTATTCAAATATTGTATTTTTCTCTCCAAGCAAATCAAATGACATTAACAACAAATTTCAAAATCAAAATATTGCATTTTTGCAAGTCTTAGAATTTTAAAATCTGCTAGGGATAAATAAAATGTCAATAATTTGTTGAATTTAAATTTTGTAATTTTCTTAATTCTCTCCTTTGCCTCAATGCAATTTGAAAAGATTTATAGAATTCCTATTTTCAGACAAATTACTGAAGAAAAAGTAAAAGCAATGGACTCTAATAAGATGGTTCTGCACTCCCATCCAGGGATATATGCTTCACACAACCTTGAAACTTGAGTTTGCTACTTAAAATATTCATCCACTAAAGTGTCTTTTATGCAATTGAGTCCATTACTTGTATTTTTGTTCGATTAATATATTCAAATATTATATTTCTCACATAGTATATTTTTCTCACCAATTAAATCAAACGACATTAACGATAAATTAAAAAATCAAAATATTTCAATTTTGCAATTTTTAGAATTTTAAAATCTGCTACGGATAAGTGAATTGTCAATACTCTGTTGAATTTAAATTTTGCAATTTTTTGAATTGTCTTCATTGCCACAACGCAATTTGAAATGATTTATAAAATTTTCAGGCAAATTACCTAAGAAAAAGAAAAAGCAATGAACTATAATAAGAAGGTTCTGCACTCATATCTAGCGATATATGCTTAACACAACATTGAAACTTGGGACTATAATTTATAATATTGATCCGCTAAAGTGCATTTTATGCAATTGAGTCCATTACTTGTATTTTAGTTCAATTAACTTATTCAAATATTGTATTTTTCACATATTATATTTTTCTCACCAACTAAATCAAACGACATTAACATTAAATGTAAAAATCAAAATATTTCAATTTTCCACCTTTTCGAATTTTAAATTCTATTACGGATAATTGAATTGTCAATACTCTGTTGAATTCAAATTTTGCAAATTTTTTCAATTGTCTCCTTTACCTTGATGCAATTTGAAATGATTTATATAATTTTTAAGGAAATTACTTAGGCAAAATCAAAAACAATGGACTATAAAAACAAAGTTCTGCACTCCCATTTAAGGATACATGCTTAACACAACATTGAAACTTAGGTTTGCTATTTTGCAATTTTTAGAATTTTAAAATCTGTTAGGGATAAATAAATTGTCAATAATCTGTTGAATATAAATTTTGCAATTTTCTTAATTCTCTTATCTGCCTCAATGCAATTTGAAATGATTTATAGAATTCCTATTTTTAGAGAAATTACTTAAGAAAAAGAAAAAGCAATGAACTCTAATAAGATGCTTCCGCACTCCCATCTAGGGATATATGCTTCACACAACCTTGAAACTTGAGTTATTATTTATAATATTCATCCAATAAAGTGTATTTTATGTAATTAACTACATTACTTGCATTTTTGTTCAATTAACATATTTAAATATTATATTTTTCACATATTATATTTTTCTTACCGATTAAATCAAATGGCATTAACAATAAATTTAAGAATCAAAATATTTTAATTTTGCAATTTTTCGAATTTTAAAATCTGGTAGGGATAAATGAATTGTCAATACTCTGTTGAAATTAAATTTTGCAATTTTTTGAATTTTCTCCTTTTGATGCGGAAAACCCCAAAAAGACGTGGCTTAGGGACCCAACGCACACAATGAATCAAAGAACAACCAGGAAAGCTAAATCAGGGTTTAATAACACAAACCCTAGACCCAAAATTCGAAGGAACACGAACCTAGGGTATTCAAGATGGATATGGACGCCACACTCCAGAAGAGGAAGGAATTGGGAGTGATAAGTCGGTTTGAACGCCACAAGAAGAAAACCTCTTGATAAGTTCTTTAGTTCTCAAAAGAACCGAAGGAGAAACCCTTGCTTTTTATTTCACTGAAAGTTGTCTGATTTCCAAAGCTTACAAGGGGTGCCTATTTATAGGCTTAGATAGCAATCCTAAAGAGGCAAAATTCCTATTTAGGAGAAATCCCTATTTTGGAGGAATTTCGGACTAATTCCAGCACATACAATGAACTCCTATTTAGGAGTGAATGCTATCACTTAGTCTGACCCATTAAGTAGTCCAATTATATTAATTAGGCCTGGGCTCTCTTTAGAACTTGAATTCGCACCATTTGAATCTTGCTTGGCTTGGATGTCCTGAATCAGCCCATTTAGTGCTTCTTTAATCTTTTTGGCCCTAGCTCGTGTTATTGGGCCTTCTGGAATGTGCAATGGACCTCTTGCATCCATTGAAGCTCTAGCTTGTGTTATTGGGCCTTCTGGAATGGGCAATGGACTTCTTGCATCTATTGAAGCCTTCCACCCATCATCTCCATGGTTCTCATCACCTTTGCCTCAACGCAATTTGAAATGATTTATATAATCTTTAGGCAAATTACTTAAGAAAAAGCAAAAGCAATGGACTCTAATAGGAAAGTTCTGGACTCCCATTTGGGGATATATGCTTAACACAACATTGAAACTAGCGGTTGCTATTTATAATATTCATCGACTAAAGTGTATTTTATGGAATTGAGTTCATTACTTGTATTTTTGTTCAATTAACTTATTCAAATATTGTATTTTTCACATATTTTCTTTTTCTCGCCAATTAAATTAAACAACATTAACATTAAATTTAAAAATCAAAATATTTCAATTTTCCACTTTTTCGAATTTTAAAATCTACTACGGATAATTGAATTGTCAATACTCTATTGAATTTAAATTTTGCAATTTTTTGAATTGTCTCCTTTGCCTCGATGCAATTTGAAATGATTTATATAATTTTCAGGAAAATTACTTAGGAAAAATCAAAAACAATGGACTGTAAAAACAAAGTTTTGCACTTCCATTTAAGGATATATGCTTAACACAACATTGAAACTTGGGTTTGCTATTTATAATATTCATCAAATAAAATGTATTTTATGCAATTGAGTCCATTACTTGTATTTTTATTCAATTAACATATTTAAATATTATAATTTTCACATATTATATTTTTCTCACCAATTAATTCAAACGACATTAATAATAAATTTAAAAGTTAAAATATTTCAATTTTCCAATTTTTATAATTTTAAAATCTGATAGGGATAAATGAATTGTCAATTCTCTGTTGAAATTAAGTTTAGCAATTTTCAGAATTGTCTTCATTGCCTCATTGCAATTTGAAATGATTTAAATAATCTTCACGCAAATTGCCTAAGAAAAAGCAAAAGCAATGGACTACAATAAGAAAGTTCTGCACTCCCATATAAGGATATGTGCTTAATATAACATTGAAACTTGGGATTGCTATTTATAATATTCATCCACTAAAGTGTATTTTATGCAATTGAGTCCATTACTTGTATTTTTCTTCAATTAACTTATTCAAATATTGTATTTTTCTCACCAATCAAATCAAACGACTTTAACAACAAATTTTAAAATCAAAATATTGCATTTTTGCAAGTTTTAGAATTTAAAAATCTTCTAGGGATAAATAAATTGTCAATAATTTGTTTAATTTAAATTTTGAAATTTTCTTAATTCTCTCCTTTGCCTCAATGCAATTTGAAATGATTTATAGAATTCCTATTTTCAAACAAATTACTAAAGAAAAAGGAAAAGCAATGGACTCTAATAAGATGGTTCTGCACTCCCATTTAGGGATATATGCTTCCCATAACCTTGAAACTTGAGTTTGTTATTTATAATATTCATCCACTAAACTGTCTTTTATGTAATTGAGTCCATTACTTGTATTTTTGTTCAATTAACATATTCAAAATGATTTATATAATTTTAAATTTTGAAATTTTCTTAATTCTCTCGTTTGCCACAATGCAATTTAAAATGATTTATATAATCTTCAGGCAAATTACATATGAAAAAGCAAAAGCAATGGACTGTAATAAGAAAGTTCTGCACTCCCATCTAGGGATATATGCTTAACACAACATTGAAACTTGGGTTTACTATTTATAAATTCATCCAACAAAGTGTATAGTATGCAATTGAGTCCATTACTTATATTTTTGTTCAATTAACATATTCAAATATTATATTTTTCACATATTATATTTTTCTTACCAATTAAACCAAACAACATTAACATAAGAAAAAGTAAAAGCAATGAACTGTAATAAGATGGTTATGCACTGCCATCTTGGGATATATACCTAACACAACATTGAAACTTGGGATTGCTATTTATAATATTCATCCACTAAAGTGTATTTTATGCAATTGAGTCCATTATTTGTATTTTTGTTCAATTAGCATATTTAAATATTATAATTTTCACATATTATATTTTTCTCACCAATTAATTCGAACGACATTAATAATAAATTTAAAAGTTAAAATATTTCAATTTTCCAATTTTTAAAATTTTAAAATCTGCAAGGGATGAATGAATTGTCAATTCTCCGTTGAAGTTAAATTTTGCAATTTTCAGAATTGTCTCCTTTGCCTCAACGCAATTTGAAATGATTTATATAATCTTTAGGCAAATTGCTTAAGAAAAAGCAAAAGTAATGAGCTATAATAAGAAGTTTCTGCACTCCCATTTAGGGATATATGCCTAACACAACATTGAATTTTGGAAATGCTATTTATAATATTCATCCATTAAAGTGTATTTTATGCAACTGAGTCCATTATTTGTATTTTTGTTTAATTAACTTATTCAAATATTGTATTTTTCTCACCAATCAAATCAAATGGCATTAATAATATATTTAAAAATCAAATTATTGCACTTTTGCAATTTTTGGGATTTTAAAATCTACTAGGAATAAATGATTTGTCAATATTCTGTTGAATTTAAATTTTGCAATTTTCTGAATTGTCTCCTTTGCCTCAACACAATTTAAAATGATTTATATAACTTTCAGGCAAATTACTTAAGAAAAAGCAAAAACAATGGACTGTAATAAGAAGGTTCTGCACTCCCATACAAGGATATATGCTTAACATAAGATTGAAACTTGGGATTACTATTTGTAATATTCATCCACTAAAGTGTATTTTCTGCAATTGAGTCCATTACTTGCATTTTTGTTCAAATAACTTATTCAAAAATTGTATTTTTCTCACCAATCATATCAAATGACACTAACAACAAATTTCAAAATCAAAATATTGCATTTTTGCAATTTTTAGAATTTTAAAATCTGCTAGGGACAAATAAATTGTCGATAATCTGTTGAAGTTATATTTTGCAATTTTCTCAATCGTCTCCTTTGCCTCAATGCAATTTGAAATGATTTATAGAATTTCTATTTTCAGACAAATTACTTAAGAAAAAGGAAAAACAATGGACTCTAATAAAATAGTTCTGCACTCCCATCTAGCGATATATGCTTCACACGACCTTGAAACTTGAGTTTTCTATTTATAATATTCTTCCACTAAAATGTCTTTTATTTAATTGAGTCTATTACTTGTATTTTTATTCAATTAACATATTCAAATATTATATTTTTCACATATTATATTTTTCTCACCAATTAAATCAAACGACATTAACAATAAATATAAAAATCAAAATATTTCAATTTTGCAATTTTTAGAATTTTCAAATTTGCTAGGGATAACTGAATTGTCAATACTCTGTGGAATTTAAATTTTGCAATTTTCCGAATTGTCTCCTTTGCCTCAACACAATCTGAAATGATTTATGTAATCTTAAGGCAAATTACTTAAGAAAAAGCAAAAGCAATGGAGTCTAATAAGAAGGTTTTGCACTCCTATCTAGGGATATATGCTTAACACAACATTGAAACTTGAGATTGTTATTTATAATATTCATCCACTAAAGTGTATTTTATGCAATTGAGTCCATTACATGTATTTTTGTTCAATTAACTTATTCAAAAATTGTATTTTTCTCACCAATCAAATCAAAATATTGCATTTTTGCAATTTTTAGAATTTTAAAATCTATTAGGGACAAATAAATTGTGCATAATTTGTTGAATTTAAATTTTGCAATTTTCTTAATCGTCTCCTTTGCCTCAATGCAATTTGAAATGATTTATAGAATTCTTGCCTTGAGACAAATTACTTAAGAAAAAGGAAAAGCAATGGACTCTAATAAGATGGTTCCCCACTCCTATCAAAGGATATATGCTTCACATAACCTTGAAACTTGAGATTACTATTTATAATATTCATCCACTAAAGTGTCTTTTATGCAATTGAGTTCATTACCTGTATTTTTGTTCAAATAGCAAATTCAAATATTATATTTTTCACATATTATATTTTTCTCACCAATTAAATCAAACAACATTAACATTAAATTTAAAAATTAAAATATTTCAATTTTGCATTTTTTCGAATTTTAAAATCTACTAGGGATAAATGAATTTTCAATACTCAGTTGAATTTAAATTTTGCAATCTTCGGGATTGTCTTCTTTGCCTCAATGCAATTTGAAATAATTTATGTAATCTTTAGGCAATTTACTTAAGAAAAAGCAAAAGCAATCAACTGTAATAAGAAGGCTTTACACTCCCATCTAGTGATATATGTTTAACACAATATTGAAACTTGGGACTGCTATTTATAAAGTGTATTTCATGTAATTGAGTCCATTACTTTTATTTTTGTTCAATTAACTTATTCAAATATTGTATTTTTCTCACCCATCAAATCAAACGACATTGACAACAAATTTAAAAATCAAAATATTGCAATTTTGCAATTTTTAGAATTTTAAAATCTGCTAGGGACAAATAAATTGTCCATAATCTGTTGAATTTAAATTTTGCAATTTTCTTAATCGTATCCTTTGCCTCAATGCAATTTGAAATGATTTATAGAATTCTTGCCTTCAGACAAATTACTTAAGAAAAAGGAAAAGCAATGGACTCTAATAAGATGGTTCTGCACTCCCATCAAGGGATATATGCTTCACACAACCTTGAAACTTGAGATTGCTATTTATAATATTGATCCACTAAAGTGTCTTTTATGCACTTGAGTCCATTATTTGTATTTTTGTTCAATTAAAATATTCAAATATTATATTTTTCACTTATTATATTTTTCTCAGCAATTAAATCAAACGACATTAACAATAAATATAAAAATCAAAATATTTCAATTTTGCAATTTTTAGAATTTTCAAATCTTCTAGGGATAACTGAATTGTCAATACTCTGTTGAATTTAAATTGTGCAATTTCCTAAATTGTCTCATTTGCCTCAACGCAATTTGAAAGGGTTTATATAATCTTTCAGCAAATTACTTAAGAAAAAGCGAAAGCAATAGACTGTAATAAGAAGGTTCTGTACTCCTATCTAGGGATATATGCTTAACACAACATTGAAACTTGAGATTGCTATTTATAATATTCATTCAATAAAGTGTATTTTATGCAATTTAGTCCATTACTTGTATTTTTCTTCAATTAACTTATTCAAATATTGTATTTTTCTCACCAATCAAATCAAACGACATTAACAACAAATTTAAAAATCAAAATATTCCATTTTTGCAATTTCTAGAATATTAAAATATACTAGGGACAAATAAATTGTAAATAATCTGTTAAATTTAAATTTTGCAATTTTCTTAATTGTCTCCTTGTCTCAATGCAATTTGAAATGATTTATAGAATTCCTATTTCAGACAAATTACTTAAGAAAAGGAAAAGCAATGGACTTTAATAAGATGGTTCTGCACTCCTATATAGGGATATATGCTTCACACAACCTTGAAACTTGAGTTTGTTATTTATAATATTCATCCACTAAAGTATATTTTATGCAATTGAGTCCATTACTTGTATTTTGTTCAATTAACATATTCAAATATTATATTTCTCACATAGTATATTTTTTTCACCAATTAAGTCAAACGACATTAACGATAAATTCAAAATCAAAA
>JAIRCJ010000042.1:468777-534057 GCA_020883675.1 Bruguiera gymnorhiza | reverse complement strand
ACTATGGTTGAATCTGATATATCAATGGGCAATATTTTGCACTTGGGAAGTAGTTAGCAAAAATTTGCAAAAATCTTATCAATAGTTTTATACTTGCAAAAGATATTATCAAACCTCATGACTCTAATTATAGAAATATCACCGCAAATTTTCTATGATAGTAGATATATGCTGCATTTCAAGGCACTTTTTTTGATAATATTTTTATAATAGCAAATGATTAACTTTTGTTTAAACTTCTTGTACACTAAATTTAATTTTATCAATTAGATATACATGAGTATGTTTACCTAAATTATAAGATTATAAAATATCATTTACCTAAATTTCAAAATAGTTGACCACTAAAAAGATGTCATGAAATCTTTAATTATGCACATTTATCATTAAGAAGTTGTATTGAAAGAGCATTTGGAGTATGAAAGAGAAGATGGAAGATATCTTATTTGATGTTATGCTATTTATTTAAAGTGTAAAGAAATATTGTTATTATGACAACGACATTACATAATTATCTTCATAAAAAATTTATAAATGTTCCAATTTTTTATCATCATCCTAATATTGTACCACATGATTTTTTTTTTTATGTTGATAGAATTTCACGAGATGGATTCCTCAATAATAGTAAAATGACATAAATTATTTATCTTTGTGAGCAAATTACTTCTAGTTTAATGAATTAGAATTTTTTTTGTTTTTCTTTTGGTCTCTTTTTTGACAAGTTCTTTTTTTGAAAGTATATTTTTTATATTGATAAATATAATATTTATTTTTTAAGTTATTTTCACAATTAATTATCAATTCAAATAAATTACTTTAATTATAATCAAATAAATTATTTTAATTATAATCAATTAAATTAATATTTTATCTTTTTAATAAACTAGTACAATATAGAAAATGAATTGTATAAGTCATTGGTAAGATCTAATATTTAATTCATAAATTGAAATAAGAAATTAGTAATTAAATTATTGAGAATAAAATAAATTATTAATCACTTCTTTTATAATCATTTTACATGCTAACAATTATTTTAACCGTAATTTTACTAAACATTAAGAATTCTTTTGGATTTTCCTCACCTTATTGTCACCATTATTATCAAACTTGCAACTTTGGGTAACATAATATTTAGTTTCAATATTCTTATTTACACTACTTTATCTCATAGTATTGTCAAATATGATTTATATTGAAAATCAAATCTATGTTGAAAATACCCTTACATGTGACAAATACCTAACCGAGAATAAGAAATGGAAACAAAATTATATAAAAATAATCCTTTCTCTAACTTTTAGCTAGTCAACCAAATCAACTCCTTTGGTAATTCCCAAGGAAAATTATAATTTGAGGAAATTATCAAGCTGAGGTAGTGCAGAGTAAAGTCAATGTATCTTGACAATAGAGAAAAGTTCAAAATTGAAACTTTAAAGTCAAAAAAGTTAAAATGGGAAGGAAAATATTCATTCTTTAGACACTAAATAGAGGATTGTTTTCCCTTTTCATTTAGAGACACTATAACCAATTGGCAAGAATAAAGAAGAAAAAAATGGAAAAGGAATGGTAAATACAACTAAAATGTTGCATGATTTGCCTTACAAATGTCGCACGATATGATTAGGAGAAAGCAAAAGAAGGTATAGAGCTCCATTGGAAGATAGGGAGTTAAGGAGATAAACCTTTAGCATCCCAGAGATAAGGAAGAATGTGCCTATATATAGCCTCAACTGTCTTTCATATTTATAAAATATTATTAATTCAATAACATAAAGATACCATCTGACATACTTCATCTTCATTTGAGTCTAATCTTAGAGGACAAGGTTAAAGGATTTTTCTTTTAAGCTCTTTTTAATATTTTTTCTTCAATTAGAGATTCATTCATTCTCTTTTTCATTTTACCTCTTTTCAAACTTTTCATTTTCATCAACAGCTTACAAAGATTACAATTATTTCATTTATTATTGTATTACTTAAAAATAAATTGATGAAGATTTAAGTCTTTTCTTCTTTCCATGTTTAAATATAGATTATTACTTACTTTTTAGTGCAATACATTTTTAGATTGATTGCATATGCATATTAGATAGAGAGGCAAAGGTGCAATCACTATATTTCTCTCTCTAGCTTCCCTCTATTTACATCTCCATCATCCTCTCCTTTTTTTCTTTTTTTTTCATTTAAATTTTAATCACTATAAATTTTTTTTCATAATTGTTAACAAATTTCATAAGGTCACTTTTTTTGTTTTTGTTTTTATTGCCTCTATGATGTAATAAGCCTTTGTTAAATGATTATTAATTTTCCATAGAATGAGTAAAAATTGCATTTAGATTTCAACCTTTACTGTAGCTGGTGACTAGAAGAGAAGCAATTGATATTCAAGAAATGTGATTGTTATTAGTTATGTTTTAGAAATTTTGTAATTAGACTAAATTGTAATCTACAATTCTATTTATACATTTTAAATGTATTTATCAAACTATATTTGAAAAGAAAAGTTAATTTATTTAAATTAAAGACATATATATCTTTTTTGTCAAAGAGATAATAGTCTTAAATATGTAAGTATGGTTATTGATTTTATATAGAACAAACATTGCCCAAATCAATCTTTATAAATCATTAATATTTTTCCTTGTATAAATTATTGATATTTTCTCTTGACTAAATTACATGATTTGATGATGGAAAGAGGAGGAAAATTTTTCATACAACTTTTAGTGGAAAATAAGTAGAAAAATGAGAAAAAGAACACCATTGTTTTAAAATTAATATTTTTTTTTCCACAATCCATCTATTGAATCGAATGAAAAATAGGCATGCTAGAATCTATTGAATTAAAATGGACTTTTGGTTGGTCTTTTTTTTTTTTTTCTTTCCAGCCAAATTTTCCTTCTTTTTCTTTTAATTATTTGCCTTTCTCTTTTCTTCCCAAATGATAATAGTTAAAAAAAAATTGCCAATAGAAATGAGAAGATTCAAACTCACCTGAGATTGACTTCACTGTATAGCATTTTGCCCACCTCATGTCTCTCTTTCTCACATATCACATCTCTTTCTCATACACATATAATTTACTTCTCAATTATTGTTGCATTACATATTTTATTTTCCTTCTTTATTTTTGTTGCTTTCAATTTAGCTCTTTCTAAAATTTTACTTTTATGAATAGGTGCATTAAGAGAGTGTGTGTTTCTATGTAATAGGGTGGAAGACCTTGGGAAATGTTATTTTTCCAAATTTTTGCTCATGCTAGAAATATTGTATGCAAATTGGTACAAAATACATTAACTACAAAATAAACTATAAATTATCCACTAATAAAAAAGATGGTGCTTGTCTTTTAAAATAGGGTTATTAAATATTTCCTCCATTAACTTTTATGTTGTTATTTTAAAATGTGCAATAGTTTATTGATATTTATAAATTGTCCACTAATAACAAAGATCGTGCTCGTCATTTGAATGAGGATTATTGAACATGGTTCTTATTGACCTTTGTTTTTTTTTTTAAGTGTGAAATATTTAGTTGATAGTTGTTGGCTGTTAAAGGAAGGAGATTTTGTAAGTTTGAAGATATCTTAGGAATGATGAATTCTACCCAAATTAAATATAAATTAATGTGGAGGTTTTAGGAGGTGAGGAATTCAATCTTTGACTCCCTCAAGCTTCATAGGCTCGATGGCATGTTGGCTAAGCAAATAATTATCAATCTTTGACCTATGATGTGTATTTCTCTCATTAACTCAAAATATTCTAATGATGGGGTGCATCCTTGTATTGCTAACATTAAAGAACATAACAAGACATGACATCAATTCAGACTATGCTAGGTAAAAGTGGTGCACACTAGTTGTTGCATAAAAGGAGACTACTAATGACAAATATTTGATAGCATTTGATTTCATAATTGGGCAAAGAAATTTGGCCCTTAGAACTTATTATACAAATAACTTCTTTCTTTTTGGAAGTGAAATTCACTATTTGATTCAATTACTTAGATGCATGTTAGTATATTTTACCAAACCATTCATGAATTGAAATAGGAGAAAATTACATGGACATTTTTAATAAAAAAAAACTATGCATAATTAGTATAAAAGGAAACACAAACAAAATTTAATTGTTAAAGTGGTATTTTACTTTATATGTTGTGGAACTTTCTATTATTTATTAATAGAAGATTATTTTATTAATTTTGTATAAAGTCTAACAAAAAGTGTGTCAAACAACCATTCTCTACTAAAATAAGAGAGCAATTACATGGATAGACCTTTTCTTAAACCAATTATATATAATTAGAAAAAAATGAAAAACAAAATACAAATCAAATTTATAGTTTAAAAAGTAGTATTGACATTGAAGTAAATGACATTGTTTATAAATAAGAGATTAGTTTATAAATTTTTTATGATGAGTCTAACGACAAGTGTGTCTAAAAACTATTTTTTATAGAGAGACACGTTTTGTTACTCACAATACATAATGAGTAAAAAAAAAAACACAAACCAAAATTTATAGTTAGAAAAAGAATATAAAAAATATTAGTATTAAATCTTTATAGACATTTACAATTAAATAGTTAACTTTTTTATATTTTTATTTGACTTCTATTTTTTAAATTTATTTCAAATTGATCCCTTTCTTTTTTAGGGAAGCAATACTATTAATGATTTCTTTTTAGTTAATATACAATTTTTAATAGTTTTAACTATTTTTCATCTATAAATGATAAATTTGATATGAATTTAAAAAGTATACAATTGAAATAAAAATGTAAAAAATTTAGAATATAATTATAAAAATTCATAAAAATTTAGAATAATTTTTTATATATTTTATTAAAAAAATAATATTTTATTATATGTGTAATTGTTTCTTAATAGAAGATAATTTTATTAATTATGTATAATAAGTCAAATAAAAAATTGTGTCCAACAAATACTATTCTTTGAAATAATGGAGTAATTGCATCAGTACACTTTCTATCAAACATTATATGCAATTATTAAAAGAAGACATACTATGCAAAATTAATAATTAAATATATAGTACTTTACTATTATATATTGTGATTCACGCCATTGTTGATTAATAAAAAATTATTTTATTAATCATGTATCATTAGTCCAATAAAAAGTATGTCCAACAAGTAATCTTAATTGAAATAAGTGGGTCACTACATGTACAAACCTTTTATTAGACACAATATCCAAAATTAGTTAAAAATAGTTACACAAATAAAAACTTATAGTTAAAAAAGTGATATATCACTTATACATTGTTATGCATTTTATTATTTATTAATAAAAATTATTTTATTAATTATTTATACCAAATGTAATAAAATTATATTTAACAAATAATTTCATTAAAATAAGGGAGCAATTGAACGGAAACTTTTTTTGTTAGACATACCATACATAATTAGTATAAAAGGCATACAAACCAAAATTTGTATTTAAAGAATTGGTCATTCACTCTTATACAATATAGTCATTGTTTATAAATAAAAGATGGTTTCATTAATTTTGTAAAATAAATCAAATAAAAAGTATGTCCAATAAGTATTCCTATTTATAATAAAGAACAACTACATGGGCACACCTTTTGTTAGACACATTATATATAATTAGTAAAAAGAAAAAACACAAACCAGAATTCATAAGGAAAAAATAATATTTTACTATGATAAATTATAATGTGTGCCACTATTTCAAAATAAAATATTACTTTATTAATATTATATAATATATTTAACAAAACATGTGTTCAATAAATATTTTATATTGAAATAAGAGAGGTTCCCTTATAATAAATTATGGAATGTGACATTATTTATTAATTATTTATTAATAGAAGATTAGTTTATTAATTCTATATGATGAGTTTAACTAAAAGTGTATCCAACAATTTCTTATTGAAATAAGAGAAAACTTATATGGACACATCCTTTTTAAGACATACTATACACAATTAGTAAAAACAAAAAAAAAACAAAAAAAAAGTACGCAAATAAAATTTCTAGTAAAAAAGTTATCTTTTATTGTTATAAATTGTGTTTTATGCAATTGTTTAAAAATAAAAGACATGAACACCTTACCTATTTATTCTCTTAGGAAAAGAGACCAAGAGAATCAAAAAGAAAGCAAGAATTATAAAAGCTTACTTCTATATCATCCACAAAATTTTAGAGAAGGTGTCAAAATTATTCCTCATTAATTTGTTCTCTTAATTCAGTTGGATGTAACAAATCCTTTAATGAATTGTTTCTTTAGATTTCATTTTTTCTTCCTTTTTAGGACTTGTTGTCTTTTTATCCCCAAATAATCTTTTATATGCATGAGTTTCATGCCTATATGATAATCACCACGATTTGCTAAAATTGAAAGTCAATGATGTCTTTGCTAATTAACAATTATGGTTATAATCATGATACAATATAATTTTTTGTTAGATCCATTAACAATAATGAATAATTTTATTGTAATTGAAAAAATACAGTTTATTTTCTATAATATAATACATTTTCATAAAATCATATATATTTTATTTTGGTGCAACATATTATTTTAAAAAAAGGATTATATAGACATACCCATCTTTAGCTATAGTCATTGCATTTAGAGGAATGGTCAAAAACTATGGTAAATAATTCCAAGATTGTTTTTATTGTTAGGAGCAAGGACAATTACAATTACTATATGCCAAATTTATGTTTTCCTTTTTGTTTTCTTTCCATGAAGTAAAAGATCTATCTATTATGTTTTGTAATAATTTGCATAAGGGCAATGCAATTTTTGAAAATTATTTTGATAAATCTCTAATAGAAACTTTCAAGACTAAGAAAAAACAAGTTTCCTACACAATTGTAAGGTAAGGTGTGGATTGATCAAGATTAATCTCAACTTTGTCAATTTCAATTCCCTTAGATGAAAGAACATGCTCCAAAATTAAACCTTATTCCACCATAAAGTGAACTTTTTTCAAATTTAATACAAGGATAATTTTTATGCATTTTTTAAGTATAAGGTTGTCTAAATATGCATCAAAAGAGTCTCTCCATAAATGGTATAATCACTCATAAAAAATTCAATAATTTTTTCAATATAATAATAAAATATACGAACTATATATCTTTGAAATATGGTTAGAGTATTGCAAACTCCAAAAGGCATACTTTGATAGGCAAAGGTACCAAATGAACATAAAAATATTGTATTATCCTAATCTTCCAATGCAATCACAATCTAGTTGTAATCTAAATAATAATCAAGAAAATAATAGTCTATTATGTAAGGGATAGTGAATGTACCATAGTCTTTGCATTTAGGTGGAATTTTTCTTTGAATAATAGCCAAGGTATTCTCTCCAACACTTACTTTTTCATCACCTTTGAGCTTCCTCTTAGAGGTGCACAATTTCTAAAGAAACCTTGCATATTGAGGTGCTTGTTTAATTGCATCAATAAGGGGTATGTTTACTTACACCTTTCCAAAACATCTCCAAAATCTCTTTTTCTTGCTCCTCTTTTTTAGATTTTGAAAATCTACTTGGAAAAGGAGGTATGGTAATATTAGAGGAAATAGGAGGTAAAGGATTTACCCTAGGTGGTGATGGTTGGGCTTTTATGGGTTTATAGTTGGTGGGCATAGCTTAATATTCGATGGCCTCTTCTTTTGTTTTTGGAGGTGCCTTTATTGGTGCTTCCATTTTTTTCTACTCCTTAAGACTTTGACACTTGTGTTCTTCTTTGGATTTAACATGGTTTAAGAAGGTAATTTGTTTGATCCTTACACCTTTAATCTACTCATGGCCATGATAAGTTTTCTTATTTGATCCACTAAATTTGGAATACTTGTCCTCATTTCTTGTTGAAATTGTTTGATGTTATTAATAAGAGACTTAACAATTTCATCAAGAGACATACCTAAGTTTTAGGGTGCATTTGTTTGGTATTAAAGGGTGATGACACTGGTTGAAATTGGCAATTAGGGGCATTATGGACCACTTGTTGATTTCCATAACTAAAGTTAGGATAACCCCTTTATTTAGGATTGTTAGTGTTGGAGAAAGGATTATACTTGCATTGTGATTCCCCTTGAAAATCCTCCCATGGCATTGGCTTGCTTTATTGGATGATCTTGAAGTGTTGGACATATATCAATTAGATGTCCTTAATTTGAGCAAATGTCACATACCTAGACTTGTTGTATATTTCCTACACTCATTTAACATATAAGAGAAGTCAAATTATTAAGTTGTTGTTGAAAGAAAGATGTACTTACTTTTTTTATATTGTTAGATAATGAATTATATCGAGTGCTAAATTGTTGGGAATTTGCATACATGTTTGCTATCAAATTTTTTATGGCTTTTGGATTTTTGTCCACTAATGCTCATCCTTTAGCTGTGTCTATCAAACTTTTATCTATGGGAAGAAGTCCTTTATAAAAGTATTGGATTAGGAGTTGTCATTGATTTGATGATAGGGTTAATTCATGCAAAGCTTTTTAAAATGTTCTTAATATTCATATAAGAACTCTTCATTATATTGTTGAATACCCTAAATCTCCCTTCAAATTGTAGTAGCTCTAAAAGTTGGGAAGAACTTCTCTGAGAATAACCTCAATATCTCATTTTATATGGTAATGGATCCCAAAGGTAAGTAATAAACCCAATCCCTTGTTAGTCTGCCAAAGATAATGGGAAAGCCACCTCAACTTGATTTGTTTTTTTAGATATCTCAGTAGGTTTCATGCTTGAATAGGCTACATGGAATTATTTTAGATGCTTAAGTGGAACTTTACTTGCAAGACCATGAAAAGTTGGCAAGAGATGAATTAGGCCAAATTTTAACTTAAATACAATACATTAGAATACCTATGCAAAAGGATTATTTGTTTATATTAGGAGCCACTAACTCTTTAAAAGTTCAACTATTGTTATTGGCATTTATAGCCAAGATTTTTGTCTTAGTGCCACTTGATGAGCTTGATGATGATGTAAGGTTAGGTGTGAGTTTACCACTTAATGAGCTTGATGATGATGTAAGGTTAGGTGTGAGTTTAAGTCTTGGCAAAAGTCGACAGATCATATACTTATTGACTTAAATGTAGTCTTTTATTTAAGGGAGCTTTTGGTTAGACTCTTCAACAGGCATATAAGTTTACAACACAAGTTATATGAGGGTACAATCATAAGAAAACAAATTCATTAAATAATCAATCCCTGACAATGATGCCAAAATTTGATGTTTGGTGAATACACCAAAATTAATATAATAGACAAATTCAAAGAATAAATTTACAAATTGATTTTTTAATTTTCGACCATATTTTTCATAAAAATTAGGCAAATATTTGATCATGATTATCAATTTTTGTTTGCTACTTTAGTGTTAAAATTATCAAACAATTGTAAACTTAAATTTTGAACTAGCATTAGATTGTAAAGCATAATTGTCAATTATACATCTTAACAATCAAATAATATAATTATGAATAATAATTATAATACAAGAATATGAGAATTTAAAGTAAAGAATCATATTAGAAATAAAAACCAATAAATCTCACAATGCTTCCTCTAATTACTTTAATCCTTATAATTGAAAATAAAACCTTAACTTTGCATATCATAGGTGTGTGCACAATAACAAAAAAAAAAAAAGAAAAGAGAGGTCTATGTATATCTTTGCCTTTGGTACCTTAACATGTCTAATTATAACTTTGAAGGGAAACAAAAATAACCCAAAGACAACTGGACACCTCCTCTTTAGAAGCAACTTAGCTTAGTTAGAGAACACCTAGTTGAATTAGAACACTCAATTAGCAAGTTTGTAATTAGGGTAAGTAAACGTCAAATTCACAAAAATTGAGTTTTGATTAATCAATTAATTAGTGATTTGTTGATAACTTTAAAATAAGAAAGATACCAAATTTAAAGAATAAATTCACAAGTTAATTTTTTTAATTTTAGACCATGTTTTTCAGAGAAATTAGGCAAAGATTTGATGATGATTATCAATTTCTATTTGCTACTTTGTGTTAGAATTATCAAACAATTGCTGACTTCAATTGTAAATTAGCATTAGATCATAAAGTATAGTTATGAAGTATATATCTTAACAACCAAATAATATAATTATGAATAATAATTATAATAGAAGAATATGAGAATTCAAAGTAAAGAATCATATTAGAAATAAAAACCAATAAATCTTACAATGCTTCCTCCAATTACTTTAATCCTTATAATTGAAAATGAAACCCTAGCTTTGTATATCACATGCGTGTGCACAAGAAAGAAAGAAAGAAAAGAGAGGTCTATGTATATCTTTGCCTTTGGTATCTTAACATGTCTAATTATAACTTTGAAAGGAAACAAAAATAACCCAAAGACAATTGACCACTTCTTCTTTAGAACCAACTTAGCTTAGTTAAAGAACTCCTAAATAAATTAGAATAGCTTTGACTAGCCTATATGCTTGATTAAGGACAATAGTTCATGACCTAACTCTATCTAGATCTCTACAAACAAACACATTTTGGAATGTTTAAGATAACTATTTTTATTCTTTTGAAGGCCCTAAATCCATCCAATAATGTTTAAAATGTGAAATTTCCAAAATACTCTCAAGTGGTCAAATTTACTCAAAACCATATCTTTAAATTTCCAAATAGCTCCAATCCATTTAGTCTTCGCCTTAAACATAAAATCATCTCCAATAAGTACATTTAGGAAGAAAATACACTAAAAAAGTTAAATATAAGAGAATAAATACAATGCACATAACATACTTATTAGATTTCAATGGATTTGGACAACTTAAAATATAATACCATTTACAATGGAATTAGTGTTTAGGGTAAACATTTAAGTAAATTTCATAATTTTGTTGTGTGGATAACTTCTTTGAATAAAATGAGAAGCCCTACTAGTTAAAAATGATGTGATAGTATCATCTTAAAGACAATGAGTCATTTTACTAATGTGAGAAAAGCTAGTCAAGATGAATGACTCCTTCGCTTGAAGGAATTCAAAAGATTCAAACTACCTAGCATTTATTGATGTATATATCACAATAAGCTTAATGTTTTTTGTAAACATAGATGTTAATTTCATGAAAAGTTTGTGTGAATTATTCCTTATAATGAAATAACAAGCCTTATTTTCAAGAAATTAGTTGACGATCTCAAACTATAAGCAATAAAGGATTTTATTGTAAAAAGGAAAGCTATTCAAGAGTAATATCTCTTTTATTAGATGGACTTCAATGTATTTAGAGTACTTAAAAGAGATGTCATATTGTCAAGTAATCAAGAGATGGTCTCATATTTTGAGTAATTTGCAGTTCTCTCATAGTAAAGAAATCTAATCAATAGCAATAACTCCTTTTTTGATGTACTTTAATGCATTTAAACAACCTAAGACATAACAGCATACTTTTCACAATGGAATTAGTGATCAGTATAGACATTTAAAGTAATTTCTTGATTCCTTTTTATAAATAACTCTTGAGAAAGAAAAGAGATGACTTATTAGTAAGAAATGAAGTGTTGGTGTCATATTTTAGGCACTAAAACATTCTATTCATGTAATAAAAGCAAATCAAGATGAGTGACTCTTTTGTTTGACTTAATTCAAAGGATTCAAATTACCTATGGTTTATAGATGTGTATGTCACAATAAAATTACTGTTTAGTGTAGACATGAATGTTAATTGTATGATCATTTTGTGTGAATGATTCTATGTAATGAATATAAGCCTTATTTCTAAGGAATTTATCGATGGTCTCAATTTCCAAGCAATGAATGATTTTGTCATGGTAAATAAAACTAAGAGCAATAACTTTTTTTATTTAAATGGAATTTAGTGGATTCAAACTACTCAAGATATAATAATGAGCATGTCAGATTAAAATCAATAATAGGATTAGGAGAAAATTAAATGTTGGAGGAAAGGACAATTTTGATTGTAAACTTGTTTTTAATGGAGCAATAGGTATGAGATAGTGCATAGGGGTATCAGGTATATAGCGAAATTGGAAAAAATGACATATTCATGTAAGTCTTGGGATGCATCTAGGCATACTCTATAAGCCTACATAGTGGAAAGGTCCTAATATCATCAATCCTTAAGAACCATATAATGAGAGGTGCCAAAAGATGGCAATAGGTACTAAACCAATAAATGGATCCACATTTATAACAAATCTAAAGCATGGTGTGCACACTCAAGAGTTTACTGTCTATAATTGACTTGTTTACTCTTTTGGTTGATCACATTGTCATATGTACCTTTTTTCTTTTCTTGTTACATTGTCCTAATATCACATTGTTATTTTCCTAATTATTTTGTGGGATTGATTCATTGTAATAAAAGGAGAAGTCTTATTTTCTAGGAATTAGGTGATGGTCTGAAATTTCCTACACTAAAAGATTCTCTCTCCTTGTAAGGAAAGCTAATCAAGAGTAATAAGAGGATATTGAAATTTAGTTACCAAGAACCAAAAAGAAAGCAGATATCTTGATTTGACATACTAGTAATTATAGGCATAACTTGTTTACTCCTATTTGAAAGCTAAGTCTAATTCCTCTAATATTTGGGAGCAAATTTGGCTACAAGTTATAAGTTTAAGACAAATGGCATGTAAAGGAAAGAAAGGTGATCTAGTCTTGCTAAAATTTAAGGGAATCTTCTTTTAAATTTCATGCAATAAATGATTTTCTACATTTGAATTTGAAAAGTAAAGATTAGATTCAAGATGGGGATAATAGGAAAGGAGTACTAGAGTTCTTGAGCATCTAGTAGCTAATTTGAAGAAAGAAAAACATAGTGGTCAAAGAGAGAGCTGGGACTTGGAAACTTAAAGGAGTAGAACATTTTGCAAGGATTTGGATCAAAATGTTGAAAAATTGTTAGTCTTTATGTTCTGGGCAACAAACATTGGTGCCTTTAACTCTATTTTCAACCTTTTTTCATATTCATTGATGTTCATGTTTAATTTCAATATGTCAAACATGAATTGAATTCATTTTCTAAGATTGTAATGGATCTTTAGCTTAAAGTTGGCATGATTTTTCACTCTTGGTTAACTACATCACATTATTGATTGTTTGCTGTATTTTGTTCATAAAGCTTTTGTTGTTAGATCAACAATTGAATGAATTGCAAGATTTAGATGATTCTTATAAGATAGGCAAATGAATAAAGTGATATATCATTACATTGGATAGGAATATACCTTTGCAAGATGTCAAGCTATGAAAGAATGTTCAATATTAATGAGCTTCTTTAAATGAATTGACATAGGAATATAATGTTTCCATTTAATGGAGTTTGTTTATCAACTTATTGGAAGAGGTTGTTAAATTGATCAAACTAATTATTACATGAAATTACATACTCTAGGCTATTTTTCATTATCAATTGCACTATAGAATTTACTTCTTATACACTTAGGGTTTAGCAACATTGCCAACATTTGGTATTCCAAATAAAAATGATTCACTACAATTTTAGTACTTAGTAAGTTAAGTTCAATTCTTTGTGGGATTGATCTTTAAAGAAATTCTTCATTGTACTACTTCTTTGATTGTGAATACTTGCATGAGTGCCAGAGTATTTAAATTCTAACAATAAGTTTGTGGCATCGTTATTAAGGAATTGCTCATTATTCTTATTTATATTATTATCACTAATGATTAGTCTTATTTTTTAGGTACAATTTCTGCTCTTGCATATCAAGTTCAAAAAGTGTTGAATTAGTACTATTTGATAAGGAGATTGAGAGGACCATCTCTTAAATAACGAGAAACAAGAAAAAGTAAGCCTTTAAAATAGTTGAGATTAATGCAAATGAGGAGCAAAAGGAGCTTAAAGATTATTTTGTCTCTCTTGTAAATGGAATCCATTCTATTATAAGGGGGTTAGCTATACAAGCCACTAATTGTGAAATCAAATTGGCTATCATTCAAATGATCCAAATAGCTATTCAATTTAAAGGCCTTCCAAACGATGATTTAAACCTCCATCTCACAAGTTTTTTTGGAGATTTATGATTCATTCAAACATAATGGTGTTTGAATCATGCAATCAAGTCAAGGCTATTTCCTTTCTCACTTAAAGACAAGGCAAAGTTAGCTGAATTCATTACCATTTGGTTCCATCACCCCATTGGATGAGTTGGCAGAAAAATTTCTTACTAAATTCTTCTTACCTACCAAGATACAAGGATTTATTTCAAAGATGGTCTCACCATGGTCTACCTAAATAGCTTTAAGTTCAAACATTCCACAATAGACTCATTAGTTCCACTTGGACTACCAATGATGTAGCAATTAGAGGAGCTTTGACAAGTAAGACTATTAATGAGGCATATAACCTACTTAAAGAGATGGTTTCAAACAATTACTAGTGGAATTCATAGAGGATGGCTCAAAGGAGAGTAGCTAGAGTTTATGAGCTCAATGCCATTTCAATCATCACTACAAAAGTGGTAACCTTACCAAATAAATTCAACCCAATGGAAGTTAATGTTGTGTGAGGTGTAATGAGTTGTAAGCTTTGTTGTGGTAGCTAATCTAGTGAAAGATGTTCTACAAATAGTAAAAGTGTTCAATATGTTGCCAATTACAACATGTAGCAACACAATCCTCACACTAACTTCAATAATACAAGATGGAAAATTCACCTTAATTTTTCATCAGCAATGACATGAGTCAACAACCACTAACCATCAAATTAATGTTAAGCTATCTTGGAATTTCTTAACCTATGCAACCTCAAGAAAAAAAATCAACATTGGAAGAGATGTTTATGCAATACATGGCAAAGAACCAATATTTAAAGTCAAGTAGCTTTAATAAGAAACTTGGAACATTTAAGGGGGGTAACAAAAGATGTCCTTAAGAAGGTTGTAAAACTAATTCTACCTATAAATTTTATTATCTTGGACATGGTAAAAGATTGTGAAATTCCTATTATTCTTAAAAGGCTAATTCTAACTATTGTGGGAACTTTAATAGATGTGAAAAAGGGTAAACTCACCATATAAGTTCAAGGTCAAAAGGTCAAGTTCAATGTATTCAAAGTCATGAAATTCCCTAGTAACCTAGATGATTGCATCATAATTGATATAAGGGATAAGCTTGTGGAAGGCTTTCCTTTAAATGATCTTCCAACAAATCCTCTAGAAGGAGCCATTATAAGTGTACACATTGTGGATGATTTGGAGGTAATTAAACATGCTAGCTTGTTAAATGCACCATCAAAATTATTTAGGATAAAAACAAAGTTTGATTCATTGGATTTTTCATCAAGCTAAGACATAATCAAGCCATTTATAGAGGAGTCACTAATGTTGAAGCTTAAGTCACTACCTAATCACCTTTAGTATCCTTTCTTAAGGGAATCATCAACATTATTGATGATAATCACCTATACACTTGATGATGTGCAAGAAGACAAGCTACTAATGGTGTTGAGAGAGAGTACAAGTGAGCAATGGGTTGGTCTATAGCTAGCATTCAAGGCATTAGTCTTTCATTTTATGTGCACAAAATTTTACTAGTGAAAGACTTCAATCCTACAATTAAAGCAAAAAGAAGACCTAATCTAATCATGAAAGAGGTTGTGAAAAAAGAAATCATTAAATGGCTTGAAAATGACATTATTGATTTTATCTCAAATAGTGCTTGGGTGAGTGTAGTGTAATGTGTGCCATAAAATGGTGTATAACTATGGGGAAAAATGAAATAATGAACTTATCCTTATTAAAACCATCATTGGGTGGAAGATTTGCATGCATTACTACAAGATCAATAAAGCCAACAGAAAGCACTACTTCCCCTTCCCTTTTATAAACTAAACGTTAGATCGGTTGGTAGGACATAAGCACTCTCGATAGTTACTACAGATACAATCAAATTGTTATCACTATAAAAGATCATAGGAAGATGACCTTCACTTGTCTTTATGCGTTTTGGGTTAGGTGTGCTTTAAGTTGGGTTGCAAGCAAAAGAGCGGAGCATGTTGTTAGCGGAGAAAGCAAAGAAATTGTTTATCAATTTTGTTGTAGCATAATTATATTTGGTTGAGACTGTAGCTAACTCAAAAGCATATCACATGTAATAGTATAGCTATTCACTGACTTGTACTTTTTTGCTTCTCCTATCAAGGCATACACACCGAGACTTTAATAAGTTTGGATAAGTAGTAAAAGCAGATAAATTTCTTTAGAAGTTTTGAAAGAGATTTAGATACTTTTTATGATCTTGTGCACTTAAAAAAATTGCAATTTTTTGGAAATTTTTTTTGAAAGGATTTAGATTTTTTTTTACTGTAATCTTGCACATCAAAAAATAAAATGGGATATTTTTGAAAATTTTTTGAAGAAAATTAAAAGGGGTTCGAATTTTTTTTATAGTGACCGTCTACATTGAAAAATAAAATGAAATGTTTTGGAAAATATTTTGAAAGGATTTAGATACCTTTTACGGTGTTTTTACCTATCAAAAAATAAAATGAAATGAATTCGGGTATTTTGAAAGGATTGCTAACATTGTTTTGTATATGTGAGCTCACCCAATATGTCTAAAATGACACCTTCAATGGAAGCTTTTCATCCCTTTTTCTTTCTTTTTTCCTTTTTTTCTCTTTTCTTTTTCTTTTCTTTCATTTTCTTTTCTTTCTTTTCTTTTTGGCTAAGCCCCTTATCTCCCTTTTCCTCATTTTCTTTGTCTGAAACTACTCCCTCTCTCTCTCTCTCTACGCCCACCTCCTTTTTTAGCCATTTTCTCTCTTTTTGTGCTTTAAGACTCCTTAAACACAAGTCGTAAGCATCATTTATTGTGTGAGAACCCATATTTGACTATAAAAGTCAAGATTTTTACTGAGTGTTTAGGTTGACTAATGTTAGTTTCATGCAACATCAATTACTAACAATGGTGCGTGCTTCAATGAAACAATGGCTGACTTTTTGTTTTTCCTTGATTTGTGTATCTCCTAGCCTTTTCTTGACGCATGACCTTCAATAATGTGTAGAGCAATATCTAATGGTTGTAGTAAGGGTGCCCCTTTCTCTTTTTAGGGACATCATTGGCTACTAGCAGTGATGTTAGTAAGTCTTCTAGCAAAAATACCCACCTTGAGGTACTTTTTCCACTTCTTTTGTCACTTTCATTTTGATTTCTTATTTTACAACTAATTGATGTGTATTATGCAAGAAAAAAAAACAAAAAATAAGGAAAATTCAACATAGTGGTAATCTATGTTTATTGTTTTTATTTAAAAGGACTCTTGTTGATCTTTTTCTTAATGGACAAAGACAATAATGCTCAAGATATATCTCTTTTTTGCCAATTTTTGGGTGTATGGTTATATGTGTACTATTTTTACTTTGTTTATGGATAAGTTTGTGTTTGTTGCTTTTGGTTATTTTATGCCAAATAAATTATGACAAATTGTGTTTAATAGTTACTGATGACAATATTAATGGGAGAAATAATGTTTATGATTGGATATTTGACCATTAATGCTTAAATTTAATTTTTTTCTTAATATGATTGTGGTGTTAAGCTTATCTTAGATCATTTATGTGAGTGATTATATTTTTAAAATTATTACTTAGCTTTCTTTTACTATAATAAATTATTAGCTCATTAAATGAGCATTCACTATATTGGCTTTTAGAAGTTTAAATTTGAGCTAAATAAGTTCATTTTTGTTTTTTTGCTTTAATTGAAAGTATTAAGTGCAATGTTTAATAAAAATAGAAGAAAACATCAGAAGAGGCTTATAATCTTATTGTGAGTATTTTTATTTCCACCATTGAGATGTACAAGGGTAATAATATCACTCTTTATCTAACTTAAACTCTTTACCTTGTAATCACATAAGAAAGGAATCCAATAATTAGGGCTAATACTAGTTAAGGTCAATATCAGGATGTATGTCCCTGAGTTTGTTCCTCCTGGTGTCAAAAGCCAATTTGAGAATCATCAAGAAAATGGTCAAGGCCACTTTGTGTATTCCTAGTAAAAGGAGCAAGTAGACCTTCCTTGGAGACTATAAGCTCTTCTTTTAGATTCTTAACTTTCTTTTTTAAGCTCTTTCATGCTTTAAACGTTCTCTTAGAAGTGGGCTACCTATTTCTTTACCTTATTGGTTTGACATTTAGACTCTTTTGCTTTTATGTCCACATCTTTAAACTTTCTACTCCAATGGGCACTATTTCTCTTTAAAAGAGTTCTATCATGTCTTAACTTCTTGACCAAATCTCTTATTCTAGCATTTTGAAAAGCCAATGACCCCTGTTTAAGCTAGAGATCCTCCTAAAAAGAGGGAGACACTCTGCTTCTATCTCTTAATAATTAAACACATTTTGTTTCTTTTGAGAGAATGTGGCTTCACTTATGGGTTGCTTTTCCACATCTTTGGCTGCATGAGAACTCTCTTCAATATGAACCCTTGGGCAAGTATTATGGTTTGAAGGCTCTAAGGAAATTAGCTTAGACATAACCCTTGTAGTAGCCTTTTTGGTACTTAGCTTCTTAAGCCATTTGAGAATAACAAAGTAGTTATCTCTCAAGGCTGAACATTTCTTCCCTTAGGCCTTATGATTCCATATAAATGGGTAGAATGTAAGGTTAAGATCCTTAAAATACTTAAACATGTATTTGAACTCTTGCTTGGAAGGACCTTTGCCCAACCTTATTTTACACTTAGCCTAGTGTGGTAATTGGTACAATCCATTACAGTTTTATATCTTCTTTAAATCATGAAAATACAACAAGACCCAAACATTAAGAGCTCAATCAACTTGATAGGTAGCCTTTTATACCTTAATTAAATTCAACTCATCATTAAGGTGTAATTGCCTACATGTAATCTTATAATGCTCAAGGAGTTTTTGAAAAACCTTTAGAATGGGAAAATTCAACCCTAAAGCTAAGATCCTAATATAAAGAAAAGTAAACCCTTTAAGTGCCTGATAAGTTTACTTAGGGATTCAAGAAGACAAATCTAAAAGTTTGTAGGAGGTAGTGAGATTATTAATATTAGTCTTATCACATGAGATGTTAGTCTTATCACATGAGATGGGATAAACTAGCCCATAAATATTAAAGGGATAGTATGATTGCATGACCATAGATAACTAGCCAAGGCCATACAATCATATACTAGCCAACATAACAAATGCTCTTTAGTTGAACAATTTGTTTGACTTTTGTTAAGATTTTAGATTTTAAGTACAGATCTAATGAATCTCAGATCTATCACATTTGTAGCAAATAGATATATGGAATAAATTTAATGGAAGTACAATTGCAACAAAAGCATCTAGACACAACTAGAAACCAAAAAAAATATTCTAAAAATAAGATCATATGCAACTGTAATAAAATGATCAAAAAGTAGTCATAAGTAAAGAAGTAGATAGTTACCTTAAAGAAAAAGTTACTTGTGAATTAACAAAAAATATTTTACAAGAAATTAAAGATGTGATCTAAATTCTTCCACAAATGCCTTATATAAGTTAGCGGAGTGGGTTGTAAGTAAGAGAAGTTAAGCAAATCAATCAAAGCATTTCAAGGAAACTTTCTCAAATCTCTCTTAATCACTCTCTCCTTAAGAAAACTTAGCAACCTAAACACTCTATAAGCAATATCAAAGTAGTATCAAAGCTTATTGACCTTAAAGGGGCTAGATATGTAAAAAAAAAAAAAAATCTCTAGCACTCATAAATTTCAGCGACAGTAGACATGAAAAATCCAATAGCAATAAGTGCAAACACAATTGTAAATGGTGCAGCAGCTTCCACATTTGTTGCAACAAATTCTCTCACAACCATGTCATGTTACAATCTTTGCTAAGATAATAAAAAAAAAACTATGACTACTGTGTAGTGAGAATCAAAGCTTTCTAGATGGCCTATGATCTCTAGGAAGTTTTCCAAATGGGATATGAGGCCCTAGTTGCAACTAATGGGCTAATTGATATTGAAAGGAGACTAAACAAAGAAATGGCAACCAAAAACATCAAGGACCTAACCTTTATTCACTCCATAGTTTAGAAACCCTATGAAGAGAATTCGAGAATCTCCAAATGTTGTAGATAAAAAGAAAGAAAAAACAAATTCAAAGAATTTTCAGCAAAAGTGCAAGACATCGTTAATCAAATGAAGTTGTATGGAGAGAACATCAAGGAGCAAAGAGTAGTCAAGAAAGTGTTAAGAAGCTTACCTTAAAAATTTGATGGAATAGTACTTGCCATTAAGCAATCAAGAGATCTATCAACTCTCTTATTCTCCAAATTGATGGGATCACTTGAAACACATGAGCAGAGGATCTTAAGGAGAAATCAAGAAGCTATTGAAGGAGCCTTGTAGGCCAAATTCAAGTAAAAAGCCTCAATCTCCAGTAAGCCAAAAGATCAAAAAGCTATCACCAATGATTCAAGAGAGAAGAAAGAAAACTTTCCACCTATAGGATTTGCAAGAAAGCCAACCATTTGGAGGAGGATTGTTGGCACAAAGGCAACCAACAATACAAATTCTGCAACAGATTTGGGCATTTCAAAAAGGATTGCTATAATAAAAAAGATTTCAACAACTTCCACAGCAATTGCAATAGCGAAGAAATTAATAGTGTTGCATAATATCAACAATTACAAAGGCATCACCAATAGAGTCAATAAGCAAATTTCACTGAAGGAAGGGAACAATTGTTTGCTACTGACCACAAAGCAAGGGCAAGTGAAAACAAAGATGATGACCAATATAATAGAGATCTTGACAAAGATCCATCCAAGTTACAAAGGGAGAGTGAAGATGGGAAATAGAGCATCTGTTAAAGTCGCAGACAAGGGGTCAATAGGAGTCTAAACCAAAGAGAGGTAGTAAATAAATGTTTGATGTGTTTTTAGTGTCTAAAGTAAATCATAACTTGCTTAGCGTTGCATAGATGGTACGGAAAGGATATTCTCTCTATTTTTAGTGACAGCAGGCCAACAAAGCAACGGTATTAGCAAAAACAACAAGAGTTGTAGTAGCAATACCAAAAGTTAAGGTGATGATAATCATGATGACTTCTCTCTAGACGCAACTTCGAAAGCACCATAATCATCATGAGTTGCAGTTTTATTACTAGAATCTCCAATACTGAGGACCAGACCACTGGCCGACATATATCAAGTTGCAAACTGAGTAGATGTTTGCAAACATGCAATATTTAAACTTTAAAGATTTCAAGAGACTTCCAACCAAATGAAATGGAGTCAAGACAAGAAGAAAGAAATCAGAATGAAAGGGCAGAATAAGGATGATGAAGAAATCAAGAGGAACAGTCAACACAAGTGTTCAAGACATAACAAGTCTCTTCAGTATCAACATAGTCAGCGAAAGCACCAGCACCAGCACAAGAAAAGAACGTCACAGCAGAAAAAATCCAATGAAAGTGAAAGAACACTTACAAAATGAAGCAGAAAGCTCACACCTATTTAGTCATTAAAGTACAAGGTTAAGAATTCAAACTCCAGCAACCAAAGAGGAATGTTGAAGTGTGATGTTAGATTTTGTGTTTGGATCCAATGTACCTAAGATCTGTCGCCTTTACAGTAGATAAATCTATGTAATAAATCTAACAAAAGTACAACTGCAACAAAAGGAAACAAGCTTGTATACAACTACAACAAAATGATCAAGAAGCTGTTAGAAGCAGAGAAGTAGACAATGAGCTTCCAGATGTAATCTGGTTTTCTTGAAATGCTTCAATTGATTTGCTTAAGACTTTAAATTCCAACAAGCAAGGAAGAATGTCGAAGTGTGATATTGTTTGTTCAGTCTAGATCCCGATGAACCTAAGATCTATTACCTTTGTAGTAGACAAATCTATGAAATAAATCTAACGAAAGTACAACAGCAACAAAAGAATCTAGACATTGCCAAAAATAAAATAGAATATCATATACTGCAACAAAATGATTAAGAAGTTGTCAGAAGCAACGTAGACAATGAGCTTCTAGAACATTGCAGTGTGCAATGCTCTAACATTAAATGCTGCTTACCCACTCGTTTCCTAAATCACTTAGGAACCTAAACACTGTACAATCAATGTCAAACCAGCACCCAAATCCTAGAACTTTGGACTTTTTGTCTCTTGCAGACTAACAATGACTTTGATGTCAAACCCATGGTTATTCTAATCGTTCAATACTCCAATGGGAAAACAACAGTCATCAAACATGTATTGAAAAGTAGTTATCCAGATAATTTTCCCCTCTTCCTACCAAAAACTCTCTCTTTAGAACTTGATGTCTCATTAAAAGACTTTACATCCCTACTAAAAACTCATTTTCTTTAAAACATGATATCTCATAAGTCTATGTTGATCACACTCTTACATCCTCGCTTATGAGTGAACACAACACCTTGTAGTAGTATTCATATTACATGTTTTGCATATTTGTACACAAGTGTTGTACACAAGTTTCACACTTTAGTGAAAAGTTATGAACAACAGCAACTAACTATTAGAGTTATAAACTACTTAGATCAAACTTCTTGCTTGTTTTAACTCATAAGATAGGGAATAGTTAAATTTAAGGCACGAGATCAAACATATATGATGCACTCTCTTATGCATCCTATAATCATGATATTTGCAGGTTTCTTCCTTATGTTATCATTTAAACTTACAGACTTTTACAACTTACTATTCCTCGCACTACAATAACTTCTTATTGCAAAGTTACTTGAATACCTAATGGCCTCATTTCTTTCTTTCATTATAGAGCTCTTTGAAATGTTCAAATAGATGAACTCATATTTGGTCAATCTCTCATTTTAATTTGCCTCAATTTATATTTTTCTAAATCTCAACCTCTCTAATTTGTCGAAAAGCAATTTATTAGACATGTGGGAGACTATATATATAACCTAATGCTTTAAGTCATCTATAAATATAATGAAAATACAAATTTCAAACCTTGTCTTAACAATCATTAGCTTATAGATCTCAGAATGTATTCATAGAAATAGAAGTATTGCCTCTCAAATAGATTTACTTTATTTTTCAATTAGGCCATACTCGTATATGGGTTAATCATCATAAATGAGTAAGCCTAATACACTTTTCTCTAGTTTGCTCTCAATCTTTTGTTGCATAATATGATCTAATATCTCATACTAAATGTTAACAGCAATACTCTTTATGAGATAATATAATTGAGAAAAAATAATCAATATTATGAACTTCATTGTCCATATAATTGAATCTATTAAGAAAAAACTGTAGTAAATAGTACCATCTTAAATGTTTATACCACTATAAAATTAAGAAGATTTACAAAAGGCCAAATCTCACCAAATTTGACACACAAAGGATATCATGTAAGAACTAAATCTAACCACCATATAGTATCATCTTAAACATTTATACCACTATAAAATTAAGAAGGGTTACAAAAGGCCAAATCTTACCAAATTTGGCATGCAAAGGCTATCATGTAAGAATTGAATTTAACCATTATACAATTTCACTTACAATCAATAATACCCTTTTTTATTGATACTTTCTTGATGCTTTAAGTTCTTATACTATACACTCTATTACTCATGAATCAACCATCTA
The DNA here is from genome assembly GCA_020883675.1 of Bruguiera gymnorhiza. Classification (NCBI taxonomy): domain Eukaryota; kingdom Viridiplantae; phylum Streptophyta; class Magnoliopsida; order Malpighiales; family Rhizophoraceae; genus Bruguiera; species Bruguiera gymnorhiza. The sequence continues at coordinate 510,409 of JAIRCJ010000042.1, read as the reverse complement.
TATAGCATAAGATCCAATGGAAAGGTCAATTGAGAATCTTAAGCATAAGTAAAAACTAGCCTATAGGTCTTTATTTTTTTACCAACTTAATGCATTCAATGCATTTACGAATATTTGATCCTATTTGTCATAAGCTTAACAATTGGTCTTGTCCTTTTATTTATTGACTTGTTCACATTTCATGCCAATTAGTTTTGTTGTTTTTTTAAACTCTTTTTTTTTTCAAATACCTGTACTAATGAACTCACCACTTAAATCATATAGAAATATTGAACTCTTGTATAATGAGTTAAGTCGTATAGAAGAAGACTTAGCAACCTATAAATGTTTATCTTCAAACACATATGATATTTAATGTCATAAATTTACCATACACAGTCATTGTGTATCATGGTTCATATTTGCTCATAATTTTTTTTTAAAAATATTAAATTGCAACATATATTTACTGCTTAAATAGATTTTTGAATCGATATCAATCAATTTTAACTTCACACCCTTTTAATGCTATCACATAAGTGTTTAGTGAAATTTTAATATTTATATTAAGTCTTTTAGCTCAAGCAAAATATACCTCTAAATTTCTTTTTATTATTAGGGCAATTAATGACATTTGTTAAGTGAAATACTTCTTAAACCCTTTAATGAAATGGATAATCTAACAAAGAATATGAGATCAAAAAATCATTATGTTTGCAATTGTCTGCCATATTTCAATGTCTAATTATTTTTATTTAAGTTGATTCTCACAAAATTTTAACTTTATAGATGAGAATTCTTCCAATTTATGAACTCCTACTAAAATCAATATCTTTCACTAAGATTAAGATTACTCTTGTCATTTTTAACGTATATATTACTTAATATAGACAATTTCATTTATCAATTATATCATAACAAAATTTAACTCACATAATATTAGTAATGATTCTAAGCAAATAATTTATTATTTTTCAAAAAAAATAACATTCTTGAGCTTTAAAATTGAAAATAACATTTTTGAGCTCCTAATGAACGATGGTGGCATCACATTAAAGAACCACTCTGTAGATTAAAGGTGAACACTCCAAGGAAAACAAGTCAAACTAAGACCCACTTAGCTGCAACATCTCGCTAAAGGTCTATTAGATAAGTAGCCTCACTGGTCCAACTAATAACTTTTATTTTCACATGGCAGTGAGCATAAACAAAAATGGGTTAAAGCACCTGCCTAAAGAAGTCTTTAACTTTTCGGTTATATTGTCTCTTCGGTGTCCGCAAGAATTTTTAAAGACAGTTTCCTTATAGAATTAGAAAACTAGATAGGCATGACCCGTAACATTCTTCGATCAAGTATCTGATGTGCACATGGGAGACCATTAGCAAAGCAGGTTTACTAGACAGGCTATATCTTTCCGACGCTTCGACTTCTACCGTTCCAAAATTTCAGTTTATTAACAGAAATTTTAACCTTTAAATTCTCCCAACTTTCAGAGAATCAGAACTCCATATTTTGCAGTTTTATTCGGCTACACATGGGCTACATTTATGCAAAATTTCAGATCTTGATTCCTCTTATACATGGAGCTGCCATTAAGGGGCTTAAAGTCTCGTTTTCACAAAAATAAACCATAAAACCGTGCATTTTCTACCAAAAACGTATACAAACAAGCTAGAAAACAAACCCATGCACACTTGATACAAAATTAAAAGGTATAATCCAAAATTACTGTAAAATTATCAATACCTCAACCAGAATTTTTCTACTGTCAAAAATTTCAGATTGAATTACTAGACTCTCCATAGTATCATGACCCATGCATGGTCATAATGTAATCATATAGTAGTCACCCTTATACTGTCCTTTCAACTGTCTGTTAATTTATATTATTTTTATTGAGTCGGCTCAAACAAATTAATTCACCATGAATGAAAATCTCCGACCCGTGAATGAATAAGAAGAGAGAAATGAGAGACTCAATTTTGACTAACACCAAGAACAAAGAGAAGATCGCCCAATAAAAATGCGAGAGGACAAAAACAATGTTTCATAAAGAAGCAAAAACGGCGGAAGGAAATGACTACATAAACTAGATTCAGATAAAGGAAAATTACTTGGGTTGCTTAGAACAAGTGCTTACAAAAAGTTTATTGAGAAGTTCATGCATGCGTCTTAGGAAGAGGAGGCTACAAGTTCATTGAGGAATTGCAACAAGTTCATGGATGTGATTTCTTGACAATGTAGGTCAAAGATTTAAAAAAACCTTGAAGAATTGTTGAACTGAAATGTGTTAGAAAATTTTGCTATAGACAAAACGTCTTCTATTCTTTCCCATAGCGATGCACATGTGAATTCGTAACTATTTTTTTTTAACACTAATTATGCATATAATTAAGGCGTGCATTGTTGGTTTTCTTCAATATCATAGTTAAGTGACTATTATGTTGATGAGAAATTTAGAATAATCTTTTTTTTTTTTGACAAGTGTGAATTTTAAAATAATAAATATGGCAAAGGAAATTTATTAGTGATGAGTTGTTTACCAAGGAGGATACCAAACTTAAAATTGACTTGATTTTAGGTTCAAAGTAGATCTAAGTCCCATAAAATAACACATGATTAAGGATTGAAGGGAGCTTTTGGTGCTAACACTCTGGTAATTAAGTCATTAAGAAAACACAAGAGACCTAAATGTAAAAGTAAAGATGGTGTGAGAGCAGTTGCATTTAGACTGATAAGGTGTGGGTCTATTTATATATCTTTTGAGTATTATAGTGAGTAAATTTTAATAATGATAAAATAGGTGAGGAGACCCAATCCTCAAGGTATGAGCTAAGTGAGACATTAGTCCATAGAAAAATGATAGGAATCATTAGGAGATCTCAACTTGATGCAGGAAGAAAGAGTGTAAAATAGAATATGAAAGGCTAATACTCGATTGAGTCTTTATAAGGTTTCAAGATTTTGCTAGAGCAAAACAATAAGTTTCAAGAGAGCTTTTTTTGATAGTTGGCAATTGATATGATAATTGGTAAACTAGTCCTTAGGATTATAGGTCTATTTATAATAGTTTTTAACCCCAATACAACCAATTGATAGAAAAACAAATAAATAAAAGTATTTAAAGTCCTTAAACTTAAATCTTAAGGAAGCTCCTTAATAATATCTTAAAATCTCCTAATTAGTCTAAAATATTATAAATAAACAATACAAATTACAACATTAATTAGGGTTATGGGTTTATGTCATGTCTCTCTACTCGAAAGAAACTCATATTTGAATTTATAATAAGGAACTAATGTCTCCTATGTCACCTAAAGAAACACTTTGATTCTATTGAACTCTTCAATTATTTAGACTTACACATGGACCATTGCTTATGAATCTTCTTTGGACTAATGATCTCGCTAATAAGGACATTGAAATGGTATTGAATTTCTCTACCAAATAAAATTAACATTATGTGGCAATGGAAGTAAATAATCAACAAGATTTTAAAACCTATAAGTTATGGATTCACCTCACGGGTTAATTGAATATATTGATAAATTAATCTTTTGATTATCACAATCTCTTAGCTCTTTAATACCTTTATCAAAACACAAATTAACTTTCTAAATCTTGTTGCGATCAATAATAAGTATTTCTAGTTCTTTTGACCCATCTCCTATTGAATTATTGATACTTTGCCAACATTAAACTCCAAAGATAGTACTTTTTGGACATGAAATTGACTTTGGTGGAAGACTAAGAAAGCAAATCTTCATTATTTAAAGATGAATCCACAAACTTAATATTTGGTAGAAAATAAGAATTAAAGCTCTTTTCAACTTGATCTAAAATTGTATCAAATTTATATTGCCATAAATTTCGATGACCAATAAATTTCTCATCTTTACCCATAAGCAAATTTTTGACTCATTAGATCTAAATTGGTAATTTGAGTATAGTTCCACCAATCAACTTCACCATCTTGTAATTTTGAATATGAAAATTTCATCATTTTCTCCTCCAAAACATCTTTATATTTGAACCAAACCTTAAGTCCACCAAAGCATCTTAAAAGATCCTTAATGAAGAAATTTCCATTGCAAACAAAAATATCTTCAAACTCATGAACTTGTGTATAAACAAGCTGACTACAAGCAATATTTACAATAAAAGATTTGTTGTATTCACCATTTAAAAAGGCACCTTATAAAGCCTTCCTTTCATGATCAATGTAATTGAAAAGGTTACTTCAAACTTCATAGGACAACATCAAACCAAGAGAAACTTGGTTTAATGCCATTTGATGCAAAATAGAATCATAAAGATGTGAGATGTATCAAACTAGACAAATCTAAATTCTGATACTACTTGACGTAGAATGAAAGCCTGAAAAAGAGATAACCAAAGGTCAATACTTCATTGATCATTTATAGGGTTTATAAATTCTACTAGACAACCAATAACAAGTTTCAAAAGTTGATAATTATTTTGATAATAAATAAACTATACCTTAGGTTTACAGACCTATTTAACCCTAAGAAAACTAACTCATAAGGAAACAAAAAAAAAAAATATATTCATATCCTTAAACTTAAGCCTAAAGATAATAATATTTTAAAATCTCCTAAATAATCTAAAATACTCTAAATAAATAATAAAATGAGAATAATAAATATTTCAATATTAATTGTATAATAATATCATCACGTGTTTTATATCATGACCTTGTCATTAACCCATAAAGAAATGCTCAAAATTCACAAGTTACTTCGTCACCTTGACTTAGGGCCCCTTGGGCCTAGTTATGAATTGAACCTAGTATATAGATTTAGGCCTCCTTATTAATAAGAGAAAATTATTGTAACTTGAATATGTTTGATAGCTTCAATCTTTATATGTGCTAGTGCTAGAAACCTTCATTTATTACTTACGTTTTTAATTTTTTTTCTTTGAACTAAAACAAATGATATCATAAGTATGTTAGTCATTGTATCTATGAGTTGGGATTAAGGGTTATCCATTGATATCCTTATTTAGCCTTTCCCATAGGAAGGAACCATTACTTGAGTAATGATTCCTTCCAGGAGGACTACCCCATACATGGTTGTGTAATGTGAACCTTAAAAGGCGAGACTTAGTGATCTAACACACATAGGGAATCAAACAAGAACCCAAAAGTGTCAAATCAAATTTTAATTATGCAAACTCTAAACCTAATGTTTAAAGGAACATGCATGTAAGGAATAAAGAAAAATATGGATGACACACTCCAAAAAAGAACGAATTTTTAAGAAATAAGTTAAGGTTGAATGATACAAGAAGAGTTAGTTGTTGATAAGTTTTTTAGTTCTTAAATGAAACAAAGGAAAAAATGTTCACTTTTTAATTTATATAATTGTTTACCTTTTAATAATGAAACCAAGTCTATTTATACATTTAAATAACAACCCTCAAAATCCTCAAACTAGAGCCAATGATATACTCTTAAAAATAGGAACATTCCTATTTTACTGTAAACTCCTATTTTATAACAAATTTCTATTTTATACACAACTCTTACTTAAGAATGAATTTTATTACATAACCCTAACTCATTAAGTACTTTAATCATATTAATAAAGTCTCAATCTTCTTTCAAGCTTGAATATATGCCATTGAATGAATTTATGCCATTTGGAACTTGGTTAGCTCAAATATTCTCAGTCAGCTCATTTAGTGTTTCCTTCATTTTTTTAACCCTTGAATGTGTCATTGACCCTTCATAAATGCTCAATAGATCCTTAAAAGTCATTCATGCATTACCTCCTCCATAGATCTCATCATTCTGCCTTTTCTCAAAAGGATTTCTCCTTTAATTATCACTTGTATCAAAAGGAGAAAGATTAGAAATATTAAATGTTGCACTTACATTTTACTCATTGACAAGGTCTAACATATAGGCATTGTCATTGATCCATGCTACCACTTGAAATGGACATCTCCTTTAGCCTGTAGCTTTGAGCACCTATAAATCTGAAAACATTTCTTATGCATATACACTCAAACCCAATCACCATATTTAAATACTACAATTTCAAATAGATAGTAACTAGTAGCAGAATGAACATTCTTATTATATGTGAACTCTACATGCAACAAATAATCTTCCCACATTTCTAAATTCATTGAAATAATAGCACACAATAAAGTAAAAAGAGTTCAATTAACTACCTTAGTTTACCTATATATTTGTGGATGGCAAGTTGTTGAGAACACTAGTTTAGTACTTAATTTAACCCACAAAGTCTTTTAGTAGTAGTTCAAGAACTATGTTTCTCAATCTAAAATGATACTCTAAGGCATGTCTTGTAAGTATACTACGACTCTAAAGGATAATTCAATCACTTTATTTGCATCCTTAGTTTTTATGACATAAGATGAAATAGGTCATCTTTAAAAATCTATTAACAATAACAAGTACATAATCCCTTCCCTTTTTTGACTATGGTAGCCCTATCACAAAGCTCATAGATAAATCGACTCAGTATTGGTTAGGCATGGGTAAAGAGGTGTATGAGTCATGCAGTAAAACTCTACATTTAACTTATTTACATGTTATGCACTTTTTGCACACCCTCTCAATATCTCATTTCATGTGTGGTCAAAGGAAATATTCAGCAAAAAACTATCTTTCTTAAAAAAGTTATAGGTACACATAAACAATTTTCCCAAAATAAGATACTCTTATATTTATAAAATTTCCCATAAGTTGACTTCCAATATACGTTATACACATTAGTAAAGTTAAGATCTTTCACATATAAATTTTTAATATATTCAAATCCAAATAATTTTGCATTAAGTGTGGAGACAAAGGTATACTTACAAGATAATGCATTAACTACCAATTTCTCCTTGTTAATATGTGATAGTGCAAGGAAAGGTTGCAATGAATTCGACCTATTTGGCATGTTTCTTGTTCAACCTTCCTTGCCTTTTAAGTATTTCAAGGATTCATAGAGAGTATGGATGACAAACTCTTTAGGGCAAAGGTAGTGTTGCCATATCTCTAAATCTAATACCAATACATACATGTCCTTATCATAAGCAAGATATTAAAAGCTACTCCACTTAGTTTTTCACTGAAATAAGCAATGGTCACCTTTAGTGATTTTGTTGGCTATTTTACAATCATTACACATTCTCCAAGTCTCATCTTTCTTGGATTCAAGCAATATTGTAACTATACATTAACACTTGCTTTCCTCACATATCCCTTTGTCATAAGCTCATCAACTTGCCTTTGAAACTTCTTATCTCCTTAAGATTACTTTTATAGCTCAATCAATTTGGAATTGTTGCACCATGGATGAATTTAATCTAATATTTTATTTCCTTTAAAGGTGGCAAACCACGTAGTTCTTCAAAAAAAATATCACCAAATTCTTACAAAAGAGAACAACAACACTAGGCAAAGAAGAGTTAAACTTATCAATACTAAAATAAGGCTCTTTGTACAAAAGTATAACAATAAGTTGTGTTGAATAGAAAACTATTCTTTCCTCTTGGTATCATCTTTTTCTCTCCTTTCTTTCCCTCCTTTCCCCTCTCAACCTTAATGTCTTTTCTACTCTTTCTCTCTCTTTTTTAATCCCCAATCAATTTTCATAAACTTTTTAAGGTGTTAAAAGTATAAAAGTAACAGGTTTATCATTTATTACAAAAGAGTACCTATTCTTAAACCTATCAAGTATGACACACTAACCATATTGCCATGGTCTTTCCAACAAAATATACCCAACTTGCAAGGGTACAAATCACATAAAACCTCATTAGTATATCTCCCAACAGTAAACAATACTAACCCCTACTTATTTACCTTAATTTCACCATACCCATTCAATTATTAAAACTTATATAAGCTAAGGTATTTCAGGTAAATAAATTAAACTTTTCAACTAAAGTAGTGCTAGCTATATTTGTACAACTACCCTCATCAACGATCATACTACATACCTTATCTTTGATATGACATCATGTATAAAAGATACTATCTCTTTGCACTTCATCATCTTCTTGGTTTATATGCTTAATACTTGTCTAGTCCCCAACACATCTCCCTCAATTAGGTACTCCTCTCCATCACTTGTATCATCTAATGATGGCATGGAGTCATCATCAAACTCACTTTTAGTGTCAATATCACCATTATCCCATAACACCATGGTATGCTTACTAGAACACTGAGATGCAATATGTCCCTTTATTAGACATTTAATACATTTAATATCTCTATTTTTACTAGGTTGGAAATTAAAATTACTTTTTTACTTATTATGGCTTACTTCCTTACTCTCATATGATTCAACCTTAAGATTGTAATAAGCCCTCTCTTCCTTTTTACTCTAATTCAGCTTTTAGGATGAAGTGGAACCCAAATTCTATCCTAATCATGTGGAACCCAAAATTTTATCCAAATCATATGGAACCCTTTTGTTTAAGTTGCATGTGAACTTTCATTATCATATGCATCATGTCTTCCAAGTCCACATAATACTACTATTCAATTACATTAACAATATCTCTATTCAACCCTTGTAAGAACCAAGCCATGGTTGCTTCTTTATCCTCCTCCATGTTAGCCTAAATCATGGTAATTTCCATCTCCTTGTGGTAATCCTCCACACTCTTGGTGCCTTAAGTGAGCCCTTATAACCTTTAGTACAAATCCCTATAATAATGATTAGGGATAAAACCTCTTCATCATGATAACCTTCATTTCCACCAATGTATTAGTAAACCTTTCATGATTCCATCTCCTAGTCAAAACAAGTTAATCCTAGCAAATAATAGCATAATCAGTACATTCAATTGCAGCAAGTTCCACTTTTTCTCTTCAAAGTAGTTGTGATAGCTAAAGACCAATTCAACCTTCTTCTCCCATTTTAAATAGATTTGTTGATCATTTTTTCCTTGGATTAGAGGAATTTTCATTTAATGCTACCAAAATTACAATCATAGGTCTCTCACTTCCTATGATCTTTTTGACCATTTCTATTATTGATAATTCTAACCAAAGTAGTTAGATCATCAAATTCATTATCTTTTACATTTGTTACATGGCCATAGTTTTGTCTCATACTTTTTTGTATTAGGAACCTCACGGCCCCCATATCTTCTTGGAAATTTTGCTATTATATTGGCTTGTTTCTTCGTCATATCTCTCATATTAATAAATTGAATGTTCATTCACTTAAATTGTAGTTGCATAAATTTGATCATGAATGACACATCACTACCCTCCTTCTCAGCTCCACCTTCATCTTTGGAAGATATAGTGTTAATTCTACACAAAATGGCTAAGATACCTCAACAAAAGACTCCCTTATGTGTTTCACTTAAAAATAGTGTCACACCACCTCATGTTTATACTCTTTAAAGATTTTTTTTAATATGTGTGTATACTCCTACCTTTTACCACTTAAATTTTCTCTCCTAATTCTTTATTAAATTAAAAAACCACAATCTAAATCATTTTATGACTAATTAATTGCCAATAATTATAGAATCAAAGAAATTTAGAAAAGCATAATGAATAAAAGATGTGGGTTAGAAAAAAAGAAATAAGATTAAATTGCAATACATAAAAAGAGAATAATTAAATTTGAATTCTTGTAGGAACTAGAAAGCAACAAGGTCTACTCCTTTAACCTAATTAAACAAGGTATACTTCTTAAATAGGAATAAATAAATTATAATATTTCATTCCTTTTTTTTCTTTCTTCTTTTCTTCTTTCTCTAGTTCTTTTATTGTTTTTTTGTTTATGTGAATTTAAAAATAAGAGATAAACTAGGGTTTGTAGATTAAAAGAACAAAAAAGTATAAAATGTTGCCAAGAAGAATAACAAGAGAAAAATTTAAATTTTAATAAGAAAACTTGAGTTGGAGCCAAACTCTAATATCAACTTATATGAACCCCAAAAGATGGGGCTTAGGGACTTAACACATAGAGGGAATTGAGTAAAAATCCAAGAAAGTTAAATCAAATTTCAATCCTGCGAACCCTAGACCTAATGTTTAAAGGATCATGAACCTAAAGTATAAAGAAAGATATGGATGTCACACTCTAGAAAAGAATGAATTTAAGAGTAATAAGTTCAAGTTAACATCATAAAAAGAGTTAGTTCTTGATAAGTTCTTTAGTTCTTAAAGGAATAGAAAGAAAAAATTCTCACTTTTCAATTCACATAATCTCCTATCTTTTAACAATGAAATCAAATCTATTTATAAGTTGAAATAACAACCTTAAAAATTGCAAAAGTAGAGACCATGATATATTCCTAAAAAATAAGAACACTTTTATTTTATGACAAACTCTTACTTTATAACAAACTCCTACTTAAAAGTAGGTTTATTACTTATCCTTGACATCAAGCATTCCAATCATATTAATAAAGTTTTGGCCTTCTTTCAAATTTGAATTCACACCATTTGTAACTTGATTAGCCTTGAATATTCTCAGTCAGCCCATTTAATGCTTCTTTCATTTTTTTAACCCTCGAACATGTTATTGGCCTTTCATGAATGCCTAATGGATCCTTAGAGGTCATCTATGCATCAACTCTTCTATAGATCTCATCACCATAATGTATCAAATACAAAACCCAATAGTACATTAACAATAAATCTCTATAATTTGCTTAAAATCGAAGGGGATGTTGTTAAGGGGATTCAAACTTGAACCAATATGGAAAGAGACATGCCAAATTACCACTAATCTCTTACATTAGGTGGTACTTTTCATTACTTATTAAGTTCTCTCTTTGTGTAAGGCTATTAAAAGGACACATTCATGCAACATGATAGACTTTATTTATGAATTCATTTACAAATGGTTTATTTTAATTATGTCCTCGTTTACCAAATGATCAATTTTATTTAAGGACAATTTTGCACCATGTGGCCTAAAAAAATTTTCATTTTAAGGCTTACTAGCTTCAAATTCATCAATTTAATGTTATATGGGTGTTTTTTACTTATAAAAAAAAATTCTATGTTGTCCCTTTAATTTTTTTTAAATCCAATCCTCTAAAATTTCTATTAGATCATTAAAGATAGGATCTATAAGTATAACCCTCTTTGGTAGTGTATTCCAACTTGCATTAAGGTGAGTAAAAACTAGTTTGGACCTAAATAACTAAAAGAGTGTTTGGTTTTACTTTTCAAAAATGTGTTTTACAAACACGCACACCACCTAAAATAGAGGTTTTGGAAAAGCAACAATTTGTTGCTTTTAGCCACCACCAAACAAAAAAGGAAAAAATTGAATTGTGTTATTATTTATAGAAAAAAATATCCTTAATTCTTTCCCTTCATTGTTGAAGAGTTTCAAAAAAAAAAAAAAGTAAATGTATGTATAACAAACATCAGTTGAAAAACAAAATGTACTAAAAGGGATTAGAGGCAATGGAAACAACTACATAAAAGAGACCTAATTGAGATGGGATCCCATGAAAGGAACAATTTTTGTTATTAAGACATGGTGGGATAAGCATATTAAAGTGAGTTTTAACATTATTCTTCTTTACTTAAACACACACACCTCTTGAAATGGAGGTTTTGGAAAAGCAATAATTTGTTGCTTTTAGTCACCACCAAACAAAAAGGCAAACACTAAATTGTATTTTTTTTAATAGAAAAAATATCCTTAATTCTTTCATCTTCATTGTTGAAGAGTTCAAAAAAAAAAGTAAATGTAAGTATAACAAACATTAGTTAAAAAACAAGATGTACTAAAAAGGGATTAAAGGTAATGGAAAGAACTACACGAAAGAGACCTGATTAAGATAGGATCCCATAAAGGAACAATTCTTGTTATTAAGACATGGTGAGAGGAGTGATTAAGGTGAGTTTTAACATTGTTCTTTTTTTTACTAACAATGCCTTTATTTTACAATAATGTTGGCTAATTTACCTATGAAAGATTTCAAGAATCTAGTATTGAATTAGAAGTGAAGCAAAAGTTAGATGTCTTGTTTAGGGATCTAGTGGCATATAGGAGATATGTTGTTGAACCTTTGTCGACTACTTTATGCATTAGTGATGGTGTTGAGACTAATCATCTAACTCAATACAAAAGTATTGTATTAGAAATTAGATGTAAAACTTAACCTTATTGATTCCATAGATAAATTATTTAAAGGTTCTAAGATACAACAAGGGAATGTAAATATTAGCATAAGTGATGTACCAAGAAGAAGAAAGAGACCAAAAAGAAAGAGTTGTAAAATCAATTTACATGTGAAAAAAAGTTCTAAAGGGTACAAAATGACAATCTAAAGGGAGTAGCTACTTAAAGAAACAATTGATATGGTCGTTCATAATGTTGTTAAAATAGGAAAACAAAGTGGCAAGATGTTTTTTACGTGATGTTATAAAGGATTTCCATTCTTTAACAAGTGTTGAAGAATATAGTGACTTTTTATGGATACCATAGATTTAATCTAAGATAGTAAGAAATAAAATGCCTTTTATCAAATTAAGTAACACAAACCCAATAGATGNTATTTTACAATAATGTTGGCTAATCTACGTAAGAAAGATTTCAAGAATCTAGTATTGAATTAGAAGTCAAGGAAAAAGTTAGAATGTCTTTTTAGCGATCTTGTGGCCATAGGAAGATATGTTGTTGCACCTTCGCCGACTACTTTTGCATTAGTGATGGTGTTGAGACTAATCATCTAACTTAAAACAAAAGTATTATATTAGAAGTTAGATGTAAAACTTAACCTTATGGATTCCATAGATAAATTATTTAAAGATTATAAGATACAACAAGGAAATGTAAATATTAGCATAAGTAATGTAGCAAGAAGAAATGAGACCAATAAGAAAAGAGTTGTAAAATCCAATTTACATGCAAAAGAAGGTTCTAAAGGGTACAAAATGACAATATGGAGGGGTAGCTACTTTTAAAGAAACAATTGATCTGTTAGTTCATAATGTTGTTGAAAATAGGAAACTGGTGTTGCCAAGATGTTTTTTATGTGATGTTATGGAAGATTTCTATTCTTTAACAAGTGTTGAAGAAGATAATGACCTTTTTATGGATGCCATAGATTTAATCTAAGAGAGTAGAAATAAAGATATTTATTTTGCATTGATGAATAAGTAAGCCAAGTTGTGTTAGTTGCATTATCAAATTAAGTAGCACAAAACCCAATAGATGCCTTAAATTAAATAGACATGTTAGTTTCTCTAGTTACTAACATATTTTGGTGTACATTACATTACATATTATTGGATATATTTATTAGTTATCATTTTTTTTCAATTTTTTTTTTTACTGAGTTAAGAAACATTTGGTACATCTAGTGTTTTACATATTAATATAGATATATTCTTTTTTTTCATAGATATGACTAATGATTATGAAAATCTTTATGGAGAATACAATGATAACGATGCTAACAATAAAGATAGACTTCGACTATTGGAAGTGACTACCATTGGTGCTATTCATACCTATCATTATACAATATATACACAAACAAGTGATTGAATTAATATAAGACAATGAGGTACAATGTCTAAATATGTGCAGAATAATAAAGGAACATTACCTTAGTTATGCACTAATCTATGATAGAATTATGGGTTAATGCCTTTGTAGAGAATGTCTTACATTGAGAAAGTGTGCATCTTTCTATACATAATTACTATGGTTGAATTCGATATATCAATAGGCAAATATTTTTAGCACTTGGGGAAGCAGTTAGCAAAAATTTTGCAAAAATCTTATCAATAGTTTTATCACTTGCAAAAGATATTATCAAACCTCATGACTCTAATTATAGAAATATCCCACCACAAATTTTCTATGATAGTAGATATATGCTGCATTTCAAGGCACTTTTTTGATAATATTTTTATAATAGCAAATAATTAACTTTTGTTTAAACTTCTTGTACACTAAATTTAATTTTATCAATTAGATATAAGCATGAGTATGTTTTACCTAAATTATAAGAGTATAAAATATCATTTACCTAAATTTCAAAATAGTTGACCACTAAGAAGATGTCATGAAATCTTTAATTATGCACATTTATCATTAAGAAGTTGTATTGAAATAGCATTTGGAGTATGAAAGAGAAGATGGAAGATATCTTATTTGATGTTATGTTATTTATTTAAAGTGTAAAGAAATATTGTTATTATGACAACGACATTACATAATTATCTTTATAAAAAATTTATAAATGTTCCAATTTTTTATCATCATCCTAATATTATACCACATGATATTTTTTGTTTATGTTGATAGAATTTCACGAGATGGATTCCTCGATAATAGTAAAATGACATAAATTATTTTTCTTTGTGAGCAAATTACTTCTAGTTTGATGAATCAGAATTTTTTTTATTTTTTCTTTCGGTCTCTTTTTTGACAAGTTCTTTTTTTGAAAGTATATTTTTTATATTTGATAAATATAATATTTATTTTTTAAGTTATTTTCACAATTAATTATCAATTCAAATAAATTACTTTAATTATAGTCAATTAAATTAATATTTTTATTTTTTTAATAAACTAGTACAATATAAAAAATGAATTGTATAAGTCATTGGTAAGGTCTAATATTTAATTCATAAATTGAAATAAGAAATTAGTAATTAAATTATTGAGAATAAAATAAATTATTAATCACTTCTTTTATAATCATTTTACATACTAACAATTATTTTAACTATAATTTTACTAAACATTAAGAATTCTTTTGGATTTTCCTCACCTTATTGTCACCATTATTATCAAACAACTTGCAACTTTGGGTAACATAATATTTAGTTTCAATATTCTTATTTACACTACTTTATCTCATAGTATTGCCAAATATGATTTATATTGAAAATCAAATCTATGTTAAAAATACCCTTACATATGACAAATACCTAACCAGGAATAAGAAATGGAAACAAAATTATATAAAAAGAATCCTTTCTCTAACTTTTAACTAGTCAACCAAATCAACTCCTTCGGTAATTCCCAAGGAAAATTATAATTCAAGGAAAATTAACAAGCTGAGGTAGTGCAGAGCAAAGTCAATGTATCTTGACAATAGAGAAAAGTTCAAAATTAAAACTTTAAAGTCAAAAAAGATAAAATGGGAAGGAAAATATTCGTTCTTTAGACACTAAATAGAGGATTGTTTTCCCTTTTTCATTTAGAGACACTATAACCAATTTGCAAGAATAAAGAAGAAAAAAATGGAAAAGGAATGGTAAATACAACTAAAATGTTGCATGATTTGCCTTACAAATGTCGCACGATATGATTAGGAGAAAGCAAAAGAAGGTATAGAGCTCCATCGGAAGATAGGGAGTTAAGGAGATAAACCTTTAGCATCCTAGAGATAAGGAAGAATATGCCTATATATAGCTTCAACCGTCTTTCATATTTATAAAATATTATTAATTCAATAACATAAAGATGCCATGTGACATACTTCATCTTCATTTGAGTCTAATCTTAGAGGAGAAGGTTAAAGGATTTTTTCTTTTAAGCTCTTTTTAATATTTTTTCTTCAATTAGAGATTCAATCATTCTCTTTTTCATTTTACCTCTTTTCAAACTTTTCATTTTCATCCACAACTTACAAAGATTACAATTATTGCATTTATTATTGTATTACTTAAAAATAAATTGATGAAGATTTAAGTCTTTTCTTCTTTCCATGTTTAAATATAGATTATTCCTTACTTTTTAGTGCAATACATTTTTAGATTGATTGCATATGAATATTAGACAGAGAGGCCAAGGTGCAATCACTATATTTCTCTCTCTAGCTTCCCTCTATTTACATCTCTATCATCCTTTCCTTTTTTTCTTTTTTTTTCATTTAAATTTTAATTTTTAGTTTATATTTCTTTTATCTATGCAAAATCATAATTGTTAACAAATTTCATAAGGTCACTTTTTTTGTTTTTGTTTTTATTGCCTCTATGATGTAATAAGCCTTTGTTAAATGATTATTAATTTTCCATAGAATGAGTAAAAATTGCATTTAGATTTCAACCTTTATTGTAGCTGGTGACTAGAAGAGAAGCAATTGATATTCAAGAAATGTGATTGTTATTAGTTATGTTTTAGAAATTTTGTAATTAGACTAAATTGTAATCTACAATTCTATTTATACATTTTAAATGTATTTATCAAACTATATTTGAAAAGAAAAGTTAATTTATTTAAATTATAGACATATATATCTTTTTTGTCAAAGAGATAATAGTCTTAAATATGTAAGTATGGTTATTGATTTTATATAGAACAAACATTAAATTATACATCAAAATGTAAACCTAAATCAATCTTTATAAATCATTAATATTTTTCCTTATATAAATTATTGATATTTTCTCTTGACTAAATTACATGATTCGATGATGGAAAGAGGAGGAAAATTTTTCATACGACTTTTGGTGGGAAATAAGTAGAAAAATGAGAAAAAGAACACCATTATTTTAAAATTAATATTTTTTTTCCATAATCCATCTATTGAATCAAATGAAAAATAAGCATGCTAGAATTTATTGAATTAAAATGGACTTTTGGTTGGTCTTTTTTTTTTAATTTTTTTCCTTCCAGCCAAATTTTCCTTCTTTTTCTTTTAATTATTTGCCTTTCTCTTTTCTTCCCGAATGATAATAGTTAAAAAAAAAATTGCCAATAGAAATGAAAAGATTCAAACTCACTTGAGATTGACTTCACTGTATAGCATTTTGCCCACCTCATGTCTCTCTTTCTCACATATCACATCTCTTTCTCATACACATATAATTTACTTCTCAATTATTGTTGCATTACATATTTTATTTACCTTCTTTATTTTTGTTGCTTTCAATTTAGCTCTTTCTAAAATTTTACTTTTATGAATAGGTGCATTAAGAGAGTGTGTGTTTCTATGTAATAGGGTGGAAGACCTTGGGAAATGTTATTTTGCCAAATTTTTGCTCATGTTAGAATTATTGTATGCAAATTGGTACAAAATACATTAGCTACAAAATAAACTATAAATTATCCATTAATAAAAAAGATGGTGCTTGTCTTTTAAAATAGGGTTATTGAATATTGCCTTCATTAACTTTTATGTTGTTCTTTTAAAATGTGCAATAGTTTATTGATATTTATAAATTGTCCACTAATAACAAAGATCGTGCTCGTCATTTGAATAAGGATTATTGAACATGGCTCTTATTGACCTTTGTTTTTTTTTTTAAGTGTGAAATATTTAGTTGATAGTTGTTAGCTGTTAGAGGAAGGAGATTTTGTAAGTTTGAAGATATCTTAGGAATGATGAATTCTACCCTAATTAAATATAAATTAATGTGGAAGTTTTAGGAGGTGAGGAATTCAATCTTTGACTCCCTCAAGCTTCATAAGCTCGATGGCATGTTGGCTAGGCAAATAATTATCAATCTTTGACCTATGATGTGTATTTCTCTCATTAACTCAAAAAATTCTAATGATGGGGTGCATCCTTGTATTGCTAACATTGAAGGACATAACAAGATGTGACATCAATTCAAACTATGCTAGGTAAAAGTGGTGCACACTAGTTGTTGCATAAAAGGAGACTACTAATGACAAATATTTGATAGCTTTTGATTTCACAATTGGGCAAAGAAATTTGGTCCTTAGAACTTATTATACAAATAACTTCTTTCTTTTTAGAAGTGAAGTTCACTATTTGATTCAATTACTTAGATGCATGTTAGTATATTTTACCAAACCATTCATGAATTGAAATAGGGGAAAATTACATGGACATTTTTAATAAAAAAAACTATGCATAATTAGTAAAAAAGGAAACACAAACAAAATTTAATTGTTAAAGTGGTATTTTACTTTATATGTTGTGGTGCTTTCTATTATTTATTAATAGAAGATTATTTTATTAATTTTGTATGGAGTCTAACAAAAAGTGTGTCAAGCAACCATTCTCTACTGAAATAAGAGAGTAATTACATGGATAGACCTTTTCTCAAACCAAAAATATATAATTAGAAAAAAAATGAAAAACAAAATACAAATCAAATTTATAGTTTAAAAAGCAGTATTGACATTGAAGTAAATGACATTGTTTATAAATAAAAGATTAGTTTATAAATTTTTTATGATGAGTCTAACGACAAGTGTGTCTAACAACTATTTTTCATTCAAATAGGTAAGCAAACTTAGAGAGACACGTTTTGTTACTCACAATACATAATGAGTTAAAAAAAAAACACACATAAACCAAAATTTATAGTTAAAAAAGGAATATAAAAAATATTAGTTTTAAATCATTATAGACATTTACAATTAAATAATTAACTTTTTTATATTTTTATTTGACTTTATATTTTTTAAATTTATTTCAAATTGACCCCTTTCTTTTTTAGGAAAGCAATACTATTAATGATTTCTTTTTAGTTAATATACAATTTTTAATAGTTTTAGCTATTTTTCATCTAGAAATGATAAATTTGATATGAATTTAAAAAGTATACAATTCAAATAAAAATGTAAAAAATTTAGAATATAATTATAAAAATTCATAAAATTTAGAATAATTTTTTATATATTTTATTAAAAAAATAATATTTTATTATATGTGTAATTGTTTGGTAATAGAAGATAATTTTATTAATTATGTATAATAAGTCAAACAAAAAATTGTGTCTAACAAATATTATTCTTTGAAATAATGGAGTAATTGTATCAATACACTTTTTATCAAGCATTATATGCAATTATTAAAAGAAGACATACTATGCAAAATTAATAATTAAAGATATAGTACTTTACTATTATATATTGTGATTCACGCCATTATTGATTAATAAAAAATCATGTATCATTAGTCCAATAAAAAGTATGTCCAACAAGTAATCTTAATTGAAATAAGTGGGTCACTACATGTACAGACCTTTTATTAGACACAATATCCAAAATTAGTTAAAAATAGTTACACAAATAAAAACTTATAGTTAAAAAAGTGATATATCATTTATACATTGTTATGCATTGTATTATTTATTAATAAAAATTATTTTATTAATTATTTATATCAAATGTAATAAAAATTATGTTTAACAAATAATTTCATTAAAATAAGGGAGCAATTGTATGGAAACTCTTTTTGTTAGACATACCATACATAATTAGTATAAAAGGCATACAAACCAAAATTTGTATTTAAAGAATTGGTCATTCACTCTTATACAATATAGTCATTGTTTATAAATAAAAGATGGTTTCATTAATTTTGTAAAATAAATCAAATAAAAAGTGTGTCCAATAAGTATTCCTATTTATAATAAAGAACAACTACATGGGTACACCTTTTGTTAGACACATTATACATAATTAGTAAAAAGAAAAAACACAAACCAAAATTCATAAGGAAAAAATGATATTTTACTATGATAAATTATAATGTGTGCTACTATTTCATAATAAAATATTACTTTATTAATATTGTTTAATATATTTAACAAAACATGTGTTCAATAAATATTTTATATTGAAATAAAAGAGGTTCCCTTATAATAAATTATGGAATGTGACTTTATTTATTAATTATTTACTAATAGAAGATTATTTTATTAATTTTATATGATGAGTTTAACTAAAAGTGTATCCAATTATATGGACACATCCTTTTTAAGACATACTGTACACAATTAGTAAAAAAAAAAAAAACAAAAAAAGCACGCAAATCAAATTTCTAGTAAAAAAGTTATCTTTCATTGTTATAAATTATGCTATATGCAATTGTTTAAAAATAAAAGACATGAACACCTTACCTATTTATTCTCTTAGGAAAAGAGACCAAGAGAATCAAAGAGAAGGCAAGAATTATAAAAGCTTACTTCTATATCATCCATAAAATTTTAGAGAATGTGTCAAAATTATTCCTCATTAATTTGTTCTCTTAATTCAGTTGGATGTAACAAATCCTTTAATGAATTGTTTCTTTAGATTTCATTTTTTCTTCCATTTTAGGACTTGTTGTCTTTTTATCCCCAAATAATCTTTTATGTGCATGAGTTTCATGCCTATATGATAATCACCACGATTTGCTAAAATTGAAAGTCAATGATGCCTTTGCTAATTAACCATTATGGTTATAATCATGATACAATACAATTTTTTGTTAGATCCATTAACAATAATGAATAATTTTGCTGTAATTGAAAAAATACAATTTATTTTCTATAATATAATATGTTTTCATAAAATCATATACATTTTATTTTGGTGCAACATATTATTTTAAAAAAAGGATTATATAGACATACCCATCTTTAGCTATAGTCATTGCATTTAGAGGAATGGTTAAAAACTATGGTAAATAATTCCAAGATTGTTTTTATTGTTAGGAGCAAGGACAATTACAATTACTATATGCCAAATTTATGTTTTCCTTTTTGTTTTCTTTCCATGAAGTAAAAGATCTATCTGTTATGTTTTGTAATAATTTGCATAAGGGCAATGCAATTTTTGAAAATTATTTTGATAATTCTCTAATAGAAACTTTCAAGACTAAGAAGAAACAAGTTTCCTACACAATTGTAAAGTAAGGTGTGGATTGATCAAGATTAATCTCAACTTTGTCAATTTCAATTCCCTTAGATGAAAGAACATGCTCCAAAATTAAACCTTATTCTACCATAAAGTGAACTTTTTTCAAATTTAATACAAGGATAATTTTTATGCATTTTTTAAGTATAAGGTTGTCTAAATATGCATCAAAAGAGTCTCCATAAATGGTATAATCACTCATAAAAAATTCAATGATTTTTTTCAATATAATAATAAAATATACGAACTATATATCTTTGAAATATGGTTAGAGTATTGCAAACTCCAAAAGGCATACTTTGATAGGAAAAGGTACCAAATGGACATAAAAATATTGTATTATCCTAATCTTCCAATGCAATCACAATCTAGTTGTAATCTAAATAACCATTAAGAAAATAATAGCCTATTATGCAAGGGATAGTGAATGTACCATAGTCTTTGCATTTAGGTGGAATTTTTCTTTGAATAATAGCCAAGGTATTCTCTCCAACACTTACTTTTTCATCACCTTTGAGTTTCCTCTTAGAGGTGCACAATTTCTAAAGAAACCTTGCATATTAAGGTATTTGTTTAATTGCATCAATGAGGGGTATGTTTACTTACACCTTTCCAAAACATCTCCAAAATCTCTTTTTCTTGCTCCTCTTTTTTAGATTTTGAAAATCTACTTGGGAAAGGAGGTATGGTAATATTAGAGGAAATAAAAGGTAAAGGATTTACCCTAGGTGGTGATGGTTGGGCTTTGATGGGTTTATAGTTGGTGGGCATAACTTAATATTCGATGGCCTCTTCTTTTGTTTTTGGAGGTGCCTTTATTGGTGCTTCCATTTTTTTCTACTCCTCAAGACTTTGACACTTGTGTTATTCTTTGGATTTAACATGGTTTAAGAAGGTAATTTGTTTGATCCTTACACCTTTAATCTACTCATGGCCATGATAAGTTTTCTTATTTGATTCACTAAATTTGGAATGCTTGTCCTCATTTCTTGTTGAAATTGTTTGATGTTATTAATAAGAGACTTAACAATTTCATCAAGAGACATGCCTAAGTTTTAGGGTGCATTTGTTTGGTATTAAAGGGTGATGACACTTGTTGAAATTGGCAATTAGGGGCATTATGGACCACTTGTTGATTTCCATAACTAAAGTTAGGATGACCCCTTTATTTAGGATTGTTAGTGTTGGAGAAAGGATTATACTTGCATTGTGATTCCCCTTGAAAATCCTCCCATGGCATTGGCTTGCTTTATTGGATGATCTTGAAGTGTTGGACACATATCAATTACATGTCCTTAATTTGAGCAAATGTCACATACCTAGACTTGTTGTATATTTCCTATACTCATTTAACATATAGGAGAAGTCAAATTATTAAGTTGTTGTTGAAAGAAAGATGTACTTACTTTTTTTATATTGTTAGATAGTGAATTATATCGAGTGCTAAATTGTTGGGAATTTGCAGACATGTTTGCTATCAAATTTTTTATGACTTTTGGGTTTTTGTCCACTAATGCTCATCCTTTAGCTGTGTCTATCATACTTTTATCTATGGGAAGAAGTCCTTCATAAGAGTATTGGATTAGGAGTTGTCATTGATTTGATGATAGGGTTAATTCATGCAAAGCTTCTTAAAATGTTCTTAATATTCATATAAGAACTCTTGATTATATTGTTGAATACCCTAAATCTCCCTTCAAATTGTAGCAACTCTAAAAGTTGGAAAGAACTTCTTTGAGAATAACCTCAATATCTCATTTTAGATGGTAATGGATCCCAAAGGTAAGTAATAAACCCAATCCCTTGTTAGTCTGCCAAGGATAATGGGAAAGCCACCCCAACTTGATTTGTTTTTTAGATATCTCAGTAGGTTTCATGCTTGAATAGGCTACATGGAATTCTTTTAGATGCTTAAGTGGAACTTTACTTGCAAGACCATGAAAAGTTGGCAAGAGATGAATTAGGCCAAATTTTAACTTAAATGCAATACATTAGAATACCTATGCAAAAGGGTTATTTGTTTATATTAGGAGCCACTAACTCTTTAAAAGTTCAACTATTGTTATTGGCATTTATAGCCAAGATTTTTGTCTTAGTGCCACTTGATGAGCTTGATGATGATGATGTAAGGTTAGGTGTGAGTTTAAGTCTTGGCAAAAGTCGAAAGATCATATGCTTATTGACTTAAATGTAGTCTTTTATTTAGGGGAGCTTTTGGTTAGACTCTTCAATAGGCATATAAGTCTACAACACAAGTTATATGAGAGTACAATCATAAGAAAACAAATTCATTAAATAATCAATCCCTGACAATGATGCCAAAATTTGATGTTTGGTGAATACGCTAAAATTAATATAAATCACTCAATTAAAAAGTTTGTAATTAGGGTGAGTAAACATCAAATTCATAAAAATTAAGTTTTGATTAATTAGCTAATTAGTGATTATAGATAACATTAAAATAAGAAAAATAAACAAATTCAAAGAATAAATTTACAAATTGATTTTTTTATTTTAGACCATATTTTTCATAAAAATTAGGCAAATATTTGATCATGATTATCAATTTTTGTTTGCTACTTTAGTGTTAAAATTATCAAACAATTGTAAACTTAAATTCTAAACCAGCATTAGATTGTAAAGCATAATTGTCAATTATACATCTTAACAATCAAATAATATAATTATGAATAATAATTATAATAGAAAAATATGAGAATTTAAAGTAAAGAATCATATTAGAAATAAAAACCAATAAATCTCACAATGCTTCCTCTAATTACTTTAATCCTTATAATTGAAAATAAATCCTTAACTTTGCATATCATAGGTGTGTGCACAATAACAAAAAAGAAAGAAAAGAGAGGTCTATGTATATCTTTGCCTTTGGTACCTTAACATGTCTAATTATAACTTTGAAGGGAAACAAAAATAACCCAAAGACAACTGAACACCTCCTCTTAAGAAGCAACTTAGCTTAGTTAGAGAACTCCTAGTTGAATTAGAACACTTAATTAGCAAGTTTGTATTTAGGGTAAGTAAATGTCAAATTCACAAAAATTGAGTTTTGATTAATCAATTAATTAGTGATTTGTTGATAACTTTAAAATAAGAAAGATACCAAATTTAAAGAATAAATTCACAAGTTAATTTTTTAATTTTAGACCATGTTTTTCAGAGAAATTAGGCAAAGATTTGATGATGATTATCAATTTCTATTTGCTACTTTGTGTTAGAATTATCAAACAATTGTTGACTTAAATTGTAAATTAGCATTAGATTATAAAGTATAATTATGAAGTATATATCTTAACAACCAAATAATATAATTATGAATAATAATTATAATAGAAGAATATGAGAATTCAAAGTAAATAATCATATTAGAAATAAAAACCAATAAATCTTACAATGCTTCCTCCAATTACTTTAATCCTTATAATTGAAAATGAAACCCTAGCTTTGTATATCACATACGTGTGCACAAGAAAGAAAGAAAGAAAAGAGAGGTCTATGTATATCTTTGCCTTTGGTATCTTAACATGTCTAATTATAACTTTGAAAGGAAACAAAAATAACCCAAAGACAATTGGCCACTTCTTCTTTAGAACCAACTTAGCTTAGTTAAAGAACTCCTAAATAAATTAGAATAGCTTTGACTAGCCTATATGCTTCATTAAGGACAATAGTTCACGACCTAACTCTATCTAGATCTCTACAAATAAACACATTTTGGAACGTTTAAGATACCTATTTTTATTCTTTTGAAGGCCCTAAATCCATCCAATAATGTTTAAAATGTGAAATTTCCAAAATACTCTCAAATGGTCAAATTTACTCAAAACCATATCTTTAAATTTCCAAATAGGTCCAATCCATTTAGTCTTCACCTCAAACATAAAATCATCTCCAATAAGTACATTTAGGAAGAAAATACACTAAAAAAGTTAAATATAAGAGAATAAATATAATGCACATAACATACTTATTAGATTTCAATGGATTTGGACAACTTAAAACATAATACCATTTAGAATGGAATTAGTGTTTAGGGTCAACATTTAAGTAAATATCATAATTCTGTTGTGTGGATAACTTCTTTGAATAAAATGAGAAGCCCTATTAGTTAAAAATGATGTGACAGTATCATCTTAAAGACAATGAGTCATTTTACTAATGTGAGAAAAGCTAATCAAGATGAATGACTCCTTTGCTTGAAGGAATTCAAAAGATTCAAACTACCTAGCATTTATTGATGTATATATCACAATAAGCTTAATGTTTTTTGTAAACATAGATGTTAATTTCATGAAAAGTTTGTGTGAATTATTCCTTATAATGAAATGACAAGCCTTATTTTCAAGAAATTAGTTGACGATCTCAAACTATAAGCAATAAAGGATTTTATTCTAAAAAGGAAAGCTATTCAAGAGTAATATCTCTTTCATTAGATGGACTTCAATGTATTTAGAGTACTTAAAAGAGATGTCATATTGTCAAGTAATCAAGAGATGGTCTCATATTTTGAGTAATTTGCAGTTCTCTCATAGTAAAGAAATCTAATCAATAGTAATAACTCCTTTTTTGATGTACTTTAATGCATTTGAACAACCTAAGACATAACAACATACTTTTCACAATGGAATTAGTGATCAGTATAGACATTTAAAGTAATTTCTTGATTCCTTTTTATGAATAACTCTTAAGAAAGAAAATAGATGACTTATTATTAAGAAATGAAGTGTTGGTGTCATATTTTAGGCACTAAAACATTCTATTCATGTAATAAAAGCAAATCAAGATGAGTGACTCTTTTGTTTGACTTAATTCAAAGGATTCAAATTACCTATGGTTTATAGATGTGTATGTCACAATAAAATTACTGTTTAGTGTAGACATGAATGTTAATTGTATGATCATTTTGTGTGAATGATTCTATGTAATGAATATAAGCCTTATTTCTAAGGAATTTATTGATGGTCTCCATTTCCAAGCAATGAATGATTTTGTCATGGTAAATAAAACTAACTAAGAGCAATAACTTTTTTATTTAATGGAATTTAGTGGATTCAAACTACTTAAGATATAATAATGAGCATGTCAGATTAAAATCAATAATAGGATTAGGAGAAAATTAAATGTTGGAGGAAAGGACAATTTTGATTGTAAACTTGTTTTTAATGGAGCAATAGGTATGAGATAGTGCATAGGGGTATCAAGTATATAGCGAAATTGGAAAAAATGACATATTCATGTAAGTCTTGGGATGCATCTAGGCATACTCTATAAGCCTACATAATGGAAAGGTCCTAATATCATCAATCCTTAAGAACCACACAATGAGAGGTGCCAAAAGATGGCAAGAGGTACTAGACCAATAAATGGATCCACATTTGTAGCAAATCTAAAGCATGGTGTGCACACTTAAGAGTTTACTGTCTATAATTGACTTGTTTACTCTTTTGGTTGATCACATTGTCATATGTACCTTTTTTCTTTTCTTGTTACATTGTCCTAATATCACATTGTTATTTTCCTAATTATTTTGTGTGATTGATTCATTGTAATAAAAGGAGAAGTCTTATTTTCTAGGAATTAGGTGATGGTCTGAAATTTCCTGCATTGAAAGATTCTCTCTCCTTGTAAGGAAAGCTAATCAAGAGTAATAAGAGGATATTGAAATTTAGTTACCAAGAACCAAAAAGAAAGGAGATATCTTGATTTGACATAGGCATAACTTTCTACCTATAATTTGGATTGATTAGATTCTAGTGGAAAATTGAAGATAAAAGATAAATGTACAACTCCTATTTGAAAGCTAAGTCTAATTCCTCTAATATTTGGCAGCAAATTTGGCTACAAGTTATAAGTTTATGACAAATGGCATGTAAAGGAAAGAAAGGTGATCTAGTCTTGCTAAAATTTAAGGGAATCTTCTTTTAAATTTCATGCAATATATGATTTTCTACATTTGAATTTGGAAAGTAAAGATTAGATTCAAGATGGGGATAATAGGAAAGGAGTACTAGAGTTCTTGAGCATCTAGGAGCTAATTTGAAGAAAGAAAAACATAGTGGTCAAAGAGAGAGCTGGGACTTGGAAACTTGAAGGAGTAGAACATTTTGCAAGGATTTGGATCAAAATGTTGAAAAATTGTTAGTCTTTACGTTCTAGGCAACAAACATTGGTGCCTTTAACTCTATTTTCAACCTTTTTTCATATTCATTGATGTTCATGTTTAATTTCAATATGTCAAACATGAATTGAATTCATTTTCTAAGATTGTAATGGATCTTTAGCTTAAAGTTGGCTTGATTTTTCACTCTTGGTTAACTACATCACATTATTGATTGTTTGCTGTATTTTGTTCATAAAGCTTTTGTTGTTAGATCAACAATTGAATGAATTGCAAGATTTAGATGATTCTTATAAGAGATAACCTAAATTAAGGCAAATGAATAAAGTGATATATCATTACATTGGATAGGAATATACCTTTGCAAGATGTCAAGCTATGAAAGAATGTTCAATATTAATGAGCTTCTTTAAATGAATTGACATAGGAATATAATGTTTCAATTTAATGGAGTTTGTTTATCAACTTATTGGAAGAGGTTGTTAAATTGATCAAACTAATTATTACATGAAATTACATACTCTAGGCTATTTTTCATTATCAATTGTGTTATAGAATTTACTTCTTATACACTTAGGGTTTAGCAACATTGCCAACATTTGGTATTCCAAATAAAAATGATTCACTACAATTTTAGTACTTAGTAAGTTTAGTTCAATTCTTTGTGGGATTGATCTTTAAAGAAATTCTTCATTGTACTACTTCTTTGATTGTGAATACTTGCACGAGTGCTAGAGTATTTAAATTCTAACAATAAGTTTGTGGCATCGTTATTAAGGAATTGCTCATTATTCTTACTTATATTATTACTACTAATGATTAGTCTTATTTTTTAGGTACAATTTCTGCTCTTGCATATCAAGTTCAAAAAGTGTTGAATTAGTACTATTTGATAAGGAGATTGAGAGGACCATCTCTTAAATAATGAGAAACAAGAAAAAGTAAGCTTTAACTTTTAAAATGGTTGAGATTAATGCAAATGAGGAGCAAAAGGAGCTTAAAAATTATTTTGTCTCTCTTGTAAATAGAATCCATTCTATTATAAGGGGGTTAGCTATACAAGCCACTAATTGTGAAATCAAATTGGCTATCATTCAAATGATTTGAATAGCTATTCAATTTAAAGGCCTTCCAAACGATGATTTAAACCTCCATCTTACAAGTTTTTTTGGAGATTTATGATTCATTCAAACATAATGGTGTTTGAATCATGCAATCAAGTTAAGGCTAGTTCCTTTCTCACTTAAAGACAAGGCAAAGTTAGCTGAATTCATTACCATTTGGTTCCATCACCCCATTGGATGAGTTGGCAGAAAAATTTCTTGCTAAATTATTCTTAGCTACCAAGATACAAGGATTTATTTCAAAGATGTTCTCACCATGGTCAACCTAAATAGCTTTAAGTTCAAACATTCCACAATAGACTCATTAGTTCCACTTGGACTACCAATGATGTAGCAATTAGAGGGGCTTTGACAAGTAAGACTATTAATGAGGCATATAACCTACTTAAAGAGATGGTTTCAAACAATTACTAGTGGAATTCATAGAGGATGGCTCAAAGGAGAGTAGCTAGAGTTTATGAGCTCAATGCCATTTCAATCATCACTATAAAAGGGGTAACCTTACCAAATAAATTCAACCCAATGGAAGTTAATGTTGTGTGAGGTGTAATGAGTTGTAAGCTTTGTTATGGTAGCTAATCTAGTGAAAGATGTTCTACAAATAGTAAAAGTGTTCAATATGTTGCCAATTACAACATGTAGCAACACAATCCTCACACTAACTTCAATAATACAAGATGGAAAATTCACCTTAATTTTTCATTAGCAATGACATGAGTCAACAACCACTAACCATGAAATTAATGTTAAGCTATCTTGGAATTTCTTAACCTATGCAACCTCAAGAAAAAAAATCAACATTGGAAGAGATGTTTATGCAATACATGGCAAAGAACCAATATTTAAAGTCAAGTAGCTTTAATAAGAAACTTGGAACATTTAAGGGGGGTAACAAAAGATGTCCTTAAGAAGGTTGTAATACTAATTCTACCTATAAATTTTATTAACTTAGACATGGTAAAAGATTGTGAAATTCCTATTATTCTTAAAAGGCTAATTCTAGCTATTGGGGGAACTTTAATAGATGTGAAAAAGGGTGAACTCACCATATAAGTTCAAGGTCAAAGGTCAAGTTCAATGTATTCAAAGTCATGAAATTCCCTAGTAACCTAAATGATTGCTTCATAATTGATATAGGGGACAAGCTTGTGGAAGGCTTTCCTTTAAATGATCTTCCAACAAATCCTCTAGAAGGAGCCATTATAAGTGTACATTGTGGATGATTTGGAGGTAATTAAACGTGCTAGCTTGTTAAACGCACCATCAAAATTATTTAGGATAAAACAAAGTTTGATTCATTGGATTCTTCATCAAGCTAAGACATAATCAAGTCATTTATAGAGGAGTCACTAATGTTGAAGCTTAAGTCACTACCTAATCACCTTAGTATCCTTTCTTAAGGGAATCATCAACACTATTGATCTCACCTATACACTTGATGATGTCTAAGAAGACAAGCAACTAATGGTGTTGAGAGAGTACAAGCGAGCAATGGGTTCGTCTATAGCTATCATTCAAGGCATTAGTCTTTCATTTTATATGCACAAAATTTTACTAGTGAAAGACTTCAATCCTACAATTAAAGCATAAAGAAGACCTAATCTAATCATGAAAGAGGTTGTGAAAAAAGAAATCATTAAATGGCTTGAAAATGACATTATTGATTTTATCTTAAATAGTGCTTGGGTGAGTGTAGTGTAATGTGTGCCATAAAATGGTGGTATAACTATGGGGAAAAATGAAATAATGAACTTATCCTTATTAAAACCATCATTGGGTGGAGGATTTGCATGCACTACTACAAGATCAATAAAGCCAACAAAAAGCACTACTTCCCCTTTCTTTTTATAAACTAAACGTTAGATCGGTTGGTAGGACATAAGCACTCTCAATAGTTACTACAAATACAATCAAATTGTTATCACTATAAAAGATCATAGGAAGATGACCTTCACTTGTCTTTATGCATTTTAGGTTAGGTGTGCTTTAAGTTGGGTTGCAAGCAAAAGAGCGGAGCATGTTGTTAGCGGAGAAAGCAAAGAAATTGTTTATCAATTTTGTTGTAGCATAATTATACTTGGTTGAGACTGTAGCTAACTCAAAAGCATATCACATGTAATAGTATAGCTGTTCACTGACTTGTACTTTTTTGCTTCTCCTATCAAGGCATACACACCAAGACTTTAATGAGTTTGGATAAGTAGTAAAAGCAGATAAATTTTTTTAGAAGTTTTGAAAGAGATTTAAATACTTTTTATGATCTTATACACTTAAAAAAATTGAAATTTTTTGGAAATTTTTTTTGAAAGGATTTAGATTTTTTTTATTACTGTAATCTTGCACATCAAAAAATAAAATGGGATATTTTTGAAAATTTTTTGAAGAAAATTAAGAGGGGTTTGAATTTTTTTTTATAATGATCGTCTACATTGAAAAATAAAATGAAATGTTTTGGAAAATATTTTGAAAGGATTTAGATACCTTTTACGGTGTTCTTACCTATCGAAAAATAAAATGAAATGTATTTGGGTATTTTGAAAGGATTCTAACATTGTTTTGTATATGTGGGCTCACCCAATATGTTTAAAATGACACCTTCAATGGAAGCTTTTCATCCCTTTTTCTTTCTTTTTTCCTTTTTTTCTCTTTTTTTTTCTTTTCTTTCATTTTCTTTTTCTTTCTTTTCTTTTTGGCTAAGCCCCTTATCTCCCTTTTCCTCATTTTCTTTGTCCGAAACTACTCCCTCTCTCTCTCTCTATGCCCACCTCCTTTTTTAGCCATTTTCTCTCTTTTTGTGCTTTAAGACTCCTTAAACACAAGTCGTAAGCATCATTTATTGTGTGAGAACCCATATTTGACTATAAAAGTCAAGATTTTGCTGAGTGTTTAGGTTGACTAATGTTAGTTTCATGCAACATCAATGACTAACAATGGTGTGTGCTTCAATGAAACAATGGCTAACTTTTTGTTTTTCCTTGATTTGTGTATCTCCTAGCCTTTTCTTGACGCATGACCTTCAATAATGTGTAGATCAATGTCTAATGGTTGTAGTAAGGGTGCCCCTTTCTTTTTTTAGGGACATCATTGGCTACTAGCAGTGATGTTAGTAAGTCTTCTAGCAGAAATACCCACCTTAAGGTACTTTTTCCACTTCTTTTGTCACTTTCATTTTGATTTCTTATTTTACAACTAATTGATGTGTATTATGCAAGAAAAAAAAACAAAAAATAAGGAAAATTCAACATAGTGGTAACCTATGTTTATTGTTTTTATTTAAAAGGACTCTTATTGATCTTTTCTTAATGGAAAAAGATAATAATGCTCAAGATATATCTCTTTTTTGCCAATATTTGGGTGTATGGTTATATGAGTACCATTTTTACTTTGTTTATGGATAAGTTTGTGTTTGTTACTTTTGGTTATTTTATGCCAAATAAATTATGACAAATTGTGTTTAATAGTTACTAATGACAATATTAATGGGAGAAATAATGTTTATGATTGGATATTTGACCATTAATGCTTAAATTTAATTTTTTTTTCTTAATATGATTATGGTTTTAAGCTTATCTTAGATCATTTATATGAGTGATTATATTTTTAAAATTATTACTTATCTTTTTTTACTATAATAAATTATTAGCTCATTAAATGAGCATTCACTATATTGCCTTTTAGAAGCTTAAATTTGGGCTAAATAAGTTCATTTTTTGTTTTTTTTTTACTTTAATTGAAAGTATTAAGTGAAATGTTTAATAAAAATAGAAGAAAACATCAGAAGAGGCTTATAATCTTATTGTGAGTATTTTTATTTCCACCATTGAGATGTACAAGGGTAACAATATCACTCTTTATCTAACTTAAACTCTTCACCTTGTAATCACATAAGAAAGGAATCCAATAATTGGGGCTAATACTAGTTAAGGTCAATATCAGGATGTATGTCCCTGAGTTTGTTCCTCCTGGTGTCAAAAGCCAATTTGAGAATCATCAAGAAAATGGTCAAGGCCACTTTGTGTATTCCTAGTAAAAGGAGCAAGCAGACCTTCCTTGGAGACTATAAGCTCTTCTTTTAGATTCTTAACTTTCTTTTTTAAGCTCTTTCATGCTTTAAACGTTCTCTTAGAAGTGGGCTACCTATTTCTTTACCTTATTGGCTTGACATTTAGACTCTTTTGCTTTTATGTCCACATCTTTAAATTTTCTACTCCAATGGGCACTATTTATCTTCAAAAGACTTCTATCATGTCTTAACTTCTTGACCAAATCCCCTATTCTAGCATTTTGAAAAGCCAATGACTCCTGTTTAAGCTAGAGATCCTCCTAAAAAGAGGGAGACACTCTGCTTCTATCTCTCAATAATTAAACACATTTTGTTTCTTTTAAGAGAATGCGGCTTCACTTATAGGTTGCTTTTCCACATCTTTGGCTGTATGAGAACTCTCTTCAATATGAACCTTTGGGCAAGTATTATGGTTTGAAGGCTCTAAGGAAATTAGCTTAGACATAACCCTTATAATAGCCTTTTTGGTACTTAGCTTCTTAATCCATTTGAGAATAACAAAGTAGTTATCTCTCAAGGCTAAACATTTCTTCCCTTAGGCCTTATTATTCCATATAAATGGGTAGAAGGTAGGGTTAAGATCCTTAAAATACTTAAACATGTATTTGAACTCTTGCTTGGAAGGACCTTTGCCCAACCTTATTTTACACTTAGCCTAGTGTGGTAATTGGTACAATCCATAACAGTTTTATATCTTCTTTAAATCATGAAAATACAACAAGACCCAACCATTAAGAGCTCAATCAACTTGATAGGTAACCTTTTATACCTTAATTAAATTCAACTCATCATCATTAAGGTGTAATTGCTTACATGTAATCTTATAATGCTCAAGGAGTTTTTGAAAAACCTTTAGAATGGGAAAATTCAACCCTAAAGCTAAGATCCTAATATAAAGAAAAGTCAACCCTTTAAGTGCTTGATAAGTTTACTTGAAGGAGTCAAGAAGACAAATCTAAAAGTTTGTAGGGGGTAGTGAGATTATTAATATTAGTCTTATCACATGGGATGGGATAAACTAGCCCATAAATATTAAAGGGATAGTATGATTGCATGACCATAGATAACTAGCCAAGGCCATACAATCATATACTAGCTAGCATAACAAATGCTCTTTAGTTGAACAATTTGTTTGACTTTTGTTAAGATTTTAGATTTTAAGTACAGATCTAATGAATCTCAGATCTATCACATTTGTAGCAAATAGATATATGGAATAAATTTAATGGAAGTACAATTGCAACAAAAGCATCTAGACATAACTAGAAACCAAAAAAAATATTCTAAAAGTAAGATCATATGCAACTGTAATAAAATGATCAAAAAGCAGTCATAAGTAGAGAAGTAGATAGTTACCTTAAAGAAAAAGTTACTTATGAATTAACAAAAAATATTTTACAAGAAATTAAAATGTGATCTAAATTCTTCTACAAATGCCTTATATAAGTTAGGGAAGTGGGTTGTAAGTAAGAGAAGTTAAGCAAATCAATCAAAGCATTTCAAGGAAACTTTCTCAAATCTCTCTTAATCACTCTCTCCTTAAAAACCTTAGCAACCTAAACACTTTATAAGCAATATCAAAGTAGTATCAAAGCTTATTGATCTTAAAGGGGCTAGATATGTAAAAAAAAAAAAAAAAAAATCTCTAGCACTCATAAATTTCAGCGACAGTAGACATGAAAAATCCAATAGCAATAAGTGCGAACACAATTGTAACTAGTGCAGCAGCTTCCACATTTGTTGCAACAAATTCTCTCACAACCATGTCATGTTCCTAACACCACTATAATCATCATGAGTTGCAGTTTTATTACTAGAATCTCCAATACTGAGGACCAGACCACTGGCCGACATATATCAAATTGCAAACTGAGTAGATGTTTGCAAACATGCAATATTTAAACTTTAAAGATTTCAAAAGACTTCCAACCAAATGAATTGGAGTCAAGACAAGAAGAAAGAAATCAGAATGAAAGGGCAGAATAAGGATGATGAAGAAATCAAGAGGAACAGTCAACACAAGTGTTCAAGACACAACAAGTCTCTTCAGTATCAACATAGTCAGCGAAAGCACCAGCACCAGCACAAGAAAAGAACATCACAGCAGAAAAAATCCAATGAAAGTGAAAGAACACTTACAAAAGGAAGCAGAAAGCTCACACCTATTTAGTCATTGAAGTACAAGGTTAAGAATTCAAACTCCAACAACCAAAGAGGAATGTTGAAGTGTGATGTTAGATTTTGTGTTTGGATCCAATGTACCTAAGATCTGTCGCCTTTACAGTAGAAAAATCTATGTAATAAATCTAACGGAAGTACAACTGCAACAAAAGGAAACAAGATTGCATACAACTACAACAAAATGATCAAGAAGCTGTTAGAAGCAGAGAAGTAGATAATGAGCTTCCAGATGTAATCTGGTTTTCTTGAAATGCTTCGATTGATTTGCTTAAGACTTTAAATTCCAACAAGCAAGGAAGAATGTCGAAGTGTGATATTGATTTTTAAGTCTAGATCCAATGAACCTAAGATCTATTACCTTTGTGGTAGACAAATCTATGAAATAAATCTAACGAAAGTACAACAGCAACAAAAGAATCTAGACATTGCCAAAAATAAAATAGAATATTCTAAAAACAATATCATATACAACTGCAACAAAATGATTAAGAAGTTGTCAGAAGCAACGTAGACAATGAGCTTCTAGAACACTGCAGTGCGCAATGCTCTAACATTAAATGCTGCTTACCCACTCGTTTCCTAAATCACTTAGGAACCTAAACACTCTACAATCAATGTCAAACCAGCACCCAAATCCTAGAACTTTGGACTTTTTGTCTCTTGCAGACTAACCATGACTTTGATGTCAAACCCATGGTTATTCTAATCGTTCAATACTCCAATGGGAAAACAACAGTTATCAAACATGTATTGAAAAGTAGTTATCCAGATAATTTTCCCCTCTTCCTACCAAAAACTCTCTCTCTTTAGAACTTGATATCTCATTAAAAGACTTTACATCCCTACTAAAAACTCATTTTCTTTAAAACATGATATCTCATAAGTCTATTTTGATCACACTTTTACATCCTCGCTTATTAGTGAACACAACACCTTGTAGTAGTATTCATATTACATGTTTTGCATATTTGTACACAAGTTTCTCACTTTCGTGAAAAGTTATGAACAACAGCAACTAACTATTAGAGTTATAAACTACTTAGATCAAACTTCTTGCTTGTTTTAACTCATAAGATAGGGAATAGTTAAATTTAAGGCTCAAGATCAAACATATATGATGCACTCTCTTATGCATCTTATAATCATGATATTTGCAGGTTTCTTCCTTATGTTATCATTAAGCTTATAGACTTTTACAACTTACTATTCCTCACACTACAATAACTTCTTATTGCAAAGTTACTTGAATACCTAATGGCCTCATTTCTTTCTTTCATTATAGAGCTCTTTGAAATGTTCAAATAGAGGGACACATATTTGGTCAATCTCTCATTTTAATTTGCCTCAATTTATATTGTTCTAAATCTCAACCTCTCCAATTTGTCGAAAAGCAATTTATTAGACATGTGGGAGATTATATATATAACCCAATGCTTTAAGTCATCTATAAATATAATGAAAATACAAATTTCAAACCTTGTCTTAACAATCATTAGCTTATAGATCTCAGAATGTATTCATAGAAATAGAAGTATTGCCTCTCAAATAGATTTACTTTATTTTTCAATTAGGCCCTACTTATATATGCGTTGATCATCATAAATGAGTAAGCCTAATACACTTTTCTCTAGTTTGCTCTTAATCTTTTGTTGCATAATATGATCTAATATCTCATACTAAATGTTAACAGCAATACTCTTTATGAGATAATGTAATTGAGAAAAAATAATCAATATTATGAACTTCATTGTCCATATAATTGAATCTATTAAGAAAAAACTGTAGTAAACAGTACCATCTTAAACATTTATACCACTATAAAATTAAGAAGGTTTACAAAAGGTCAAATCTCACCAAATTTGACACGCAAAGGATATCATGTAAGAACTGAATCTAACCACCATATGGTATCATCTTAAACATTTATACCACTATAAAATTAAGAAGGGTTACAAAAGGCCAAATCTCACCAAATTTGGTATGCAAAGGCTATCATGTAAGAATTGAATTTAACCATTATACAATTTCACTTCCAAGCAATAATACCCTTTTTTATTGATACTTTCTTGATGCTTTAAGTTCTTATACTATACACTCTATTACTCATGAATCAACCATTTACATAGCATAAGATCCAATGGAAAGGTCAATTGAGAATCTTAAGCATAAGTAAAAACTAGCCTATAGGTCTTTTTTTTTTACCAACTTAATGCATTCAATGCATTTACGAATATTTGATCCTATTTGTCATAAGCTTAACAATTGGTCTTGTCCTTTTATTTATTGACTTGTTCACATTTCATGCCAATTAGTTTTGCCGTTTTTTTAAACTCTTTTTTTTTTCAAATACTTGTACTAATGAACTCACCACTTAAATCATATAGAAATATTGAACTCTTGTATAATGAGTTAAGTCGTATAGAAGAAGACTTAGCAACCTATAAATGTTTATCTTCAAACACATATGATATTTAATGTCATAAATTTACCATACACAGTCATTGTGTATCATGGTTCATATTTGCTCATAATTTTTTTTGAAAAATATTAAATTGCAACTCATATTTACTGCTTAAATAGATTTTTGAATCGATATCAATCAATTTTAACTTCACACCCTTTTAATGCTATCACATAAGTGTTTAATGAAATTTTAATATTTATATTAAGTCTTTTAGCTCAAGCAAAATATACCTCTAAATTTCTTTTTATTATTAGGGCAATTAATGACATTTGTTAAGTGAAATACTTCTTAAACCCTTTAATGAAATGGATAATCTAACAAAGGATATGAGATCAAAAAATCATTATGTTTGCAATTATCTGCCATATTTCAATGTCTAATTATCTTTATTTAAGTTGATTCTCACAAAATTTTAACTTTATAAATGAGAATTCTTCCAATTTATGAACTCCTACTAAAATCAATATCTTTCACTGAGATTAAGATTACTCTTGTCATTTTTAACGTACATATTACTTAATATAGACAATTTCATCTATCAATTATATCATAACAAAATTTAACTCACATAATATTAGTAATGATTCTAAGCAAATAATTTATTATTTTTCAAAAAAAATAACATTCTTGAGCTTTAAAATCGAAAATAACATTTTTGAGCTCCTAATGAACGATGGTGGCATCACATTAAAGACCCACTCTGTAGATTAAAGGTGAACACTCCAAGGAAAACAAGTCAAACTAAGACCCACTTAGCTGCAACATCTCGCTAAAGGTCTATTAGATAAGTAGCCTCACTGATCCAACTAATAACTTTTATTTTCACATGGCAGTGAGCATAAACAAAAATGGGTTAAAGCACCTGCCTAAAGAAGTCTTTAACTTTTCGGTTATATTGTCTGTTCGGTGTCCGCAAGAATTTTGAAAGACAGTTTCCTTATAGAATTAGAAAACTAGATAGGCATGACCCGTAACATTCTTCGATCAAGTATCTGATGTGCACATGGGAGACCATTAGCAAAGCAGGTTTACTAGACAGGCTATATCTTTCCGACGCTTCGACTTCTACCGTTCCAAAATTTCAGTTTATTAACAGAAATTTTAACCTTTAAATTCTCCCAACTTTCAGAGAATCAGAACTCCATATTTTGCAGTTTTATTCGGCTACACATGGGCTACATTCATGCAAAATTTCAGATCTTGATTCCTCTTATACATGGAGCTGCCATTAAGGGGGCTTAAAGTCTCGTTTTCACAAAAATAAACCATAAAACCGTGCATTTTCTACCAAAAACGTATACAAACAAGCTAGAAAACAAACCCATGCACACTTGATACAAAATTAAAAGGTATAAATTTCCGTACAAAATTACTGTAAAATTATCAATACCTCAACCAGAATTTTTCTACAGTCAAAAATTTCAGATTGAATTACTAGACTCTCCATAGTATCATGACCCATGCATGGTCATAATGTAATCATATAGTAGTCACCCTTATACTGTCCTTTCAACTGTCTGTTAATTTATATTATTTTTATTGAGTCGGCTCAAACTAATTAATTCACCATGAATGAAAATCTCCGACCCGTGAATGAACAAGAAGAGAGAAATGAGAGACTCAATTTTGACTAACACCAAGAACAAAGAGAAGATCGCCCAATAAAAATGCGAGAGGACAGAAACAATGTTTCCTAAAGAAGCAAAAACGCGGAAGGAAATGACTACATAAACTAGATTCAGATAAAGGAAAATTACTTGGGTTGCTTAGAACAAGTGCTTACGAAAAGTTTATTGAGAAGTTCATGCATGCGTCTTAGGAAGAGGAGGCTACAAGTTCATTGAGGAATTGCAACAAGTTCATGGATGTGCTTTCTTGACAATGTAGGTCAAAGATTTAAAAAAACCTTGAAGAATTGTTGAACTGAAATGTGTTAGAAAATTTTGCTATAGACAAAACGTCTTCTATTCTTTCCCATAGCGATGCACATGTGAATCCATAACTATTTTTTTAACACTAATTATGCATATAATTAAGGCGTGCATTGTTGGTTTTCTTCAATATCATAGTTAAGTGACTATTATGTTGATGAGAAATTTAGAATAATCTTTTTTTTTTTTTGACAAGTGT
The DNA here is from genome assembly GCA_020883675.1 of Bruguiera gymnorhiza. NCBI lineage: Eukaryota > Viridiplantae > Streptophyta > Magnoliopsida > Malpighiales > Rhizophoraceae > Bruguiera > Bruguiera gymnorhiza. The sequence goes on along the minus strand of JAIRCJ010000042.1, from coordinate 471,731 downwards.
GAATTTTAAAATAATAAATATGGCAAAGAAAATTTATTAGTGATGAGCTATTTACCAAGGAGGATACCAAACTTAAAATTGACTTGATTTTAGGTTCAAAGTAGATCTAAGTCCCATAAAATAACACATGATTAAGGATTGAAGGGAGCTTTTGGTGCTAACACTCTGGTGATTAAGTCATTAAGAAAACACAAGAGACCTAAATGTAAAAGTAAAGATGATGTGAGAGCAGTTGCATTTAGATTGATAAGGTGTGGGTCTATTTATATATCTTTTGAGTATTATAGTGAGTAAATTTTAATAATGATAGAATAGGTGAGGAGACCTAATCCTTAAGGTATGAGCTAAGTGAGACACTAGTCCATAGACAAATGATAGGAATCATTAGGAGATCTCGACTTGATGCAGGAAGAAAGAGTGTAAAATAGAATATGAAAGGCTAATACTTGATTGAGTCTTTATAAGGTTTCAAGATTTTGCTAGAGCAAAACAATAAGTTTCAAGAGAGCTTTTTTTGATAGTTGGCAATTGATATGATAATTGGTAAACTAGTCCTTAGGATTATAGGTCTATTTATAATAGTTTTTAACCCCAATACAACCAACTGATAGAAAAACAAATAAATAAAAGTATTTAAAGTCCTTAAACTTAAATCTTAAGGAAGCTCCTTAATAATATCTTAAAATCTCCTAATCAGTCTAAAATATTATAAATAAACAATACAAATTACAACATTAATTAGGGTTATGGGTTTATGTCATGTCTCTCTACTCGAAAGAAACTCATATTTGAATTTATAATAAGGAACTAATGTCTCCTATGTCACCTAAAGAAACACTTTGATTCTATTGAACTCTTCAATTATTTAGATTTACACATGGACCACTGCTTATGAATCTTTTTTGGACTAATGATCTCACTAATAAGGACATTGAAATGGTATTGAATTTCTCTACCAAAAAAAATCAACATTATGTGGCAATGGAAGTAAATAATCAACAAGATTTTAAAACCTATAAGTTATGGGTTCACCTCACTGGTTAATTGAATATATTGATAAATTAATCTTTTGACTATCACAATCTCTTAGCTCTTTAATACCTTCATTGAAACACAAATTAACTTTCTAAATCTTGTTGCGATCAATAATAAGTATTTCCAGTTCTTTTGACCCATCTCCTATTGAATTATTGATACTTTGTCAACATTAAACTTTAAAGATAGTACTTTTTGGACATGAAATTGACTTTGGTGGAAGACTAAGAAAGCAAATCTTCATTATTTAAAGATGAATCCACAAACTCAATATTTGGTAGAAAATAAGAATTAAAGCTCTTTTCAACTTGATCTAAAATTGTATCAAATTTATATTGCCATAAATTTCGATGACCAATAAATTTCTCATCTTTACCCATAAGCAAATTTTTGACTCACTAGATCTAAATTGGTAATTTGAGTATAGTTCCACCAATCAACTTCACCATCTTGTAATTTTGAATATGAAAATTTCATCATTTTCTCCTCCAAAACATCTTTATATTTGAACCAAACCTTAAGTCCACCAAAGCATCTTAAAAAATCCTTAATGAAGAAATTTCCATTGCAAACAAAAATATCTTCAAACTCATGAACTTGTGTATAAACAAGCTGACTACAAGCAATATTTACAATAAAGATCTGTTGTATTCACCATTTAAAAAGGCACTTTATAAAGCCTTCCTTTCATGATCAATGTAATTGAAAAGGTTACTTCAAACTTCATAGGACAACATCAAACCAAGAGAAACTTGGTTTAATGCCATTTGATGCAAAATAGAATCATAAAGATGTGAGATGTATCAAACTAGACAAATCTAAATTCTGATACTACTTGACGTAGAATGAAAGCCTGAAAAAGAGATAACCAAAGGTCAATACTTCATTGATCATTTATGGGGTTTATAAATTCTACTAGACAACCAATAACAAGTTTCAAAAGTTCATAACTATTTTGATAATAAATAAACTATACCTTAGGTTTACAGGCTTATTTAACCCTAACAAAACTAACTCATAAGGAAACAAAAAAAAATATATATATATATTCATATCCTTAAACTTAAGCCTAAAGATAATAATATTTTAAAATCTCCTAAATAGTCTAAAATATTCTAAATAAACAATAAAATGAGAATAATAAATATTTCAATATTAATTGTATAATAATATCATCACGTGTTTTATATCATGACCTTGTCATTAACCCACAAAGAAATGCTCAAAATTCACAAGTTACTTCGTCACCTTGACTTAGGGCCCCTTGGGCTTAGTTATGAATTGAACCTAGTATATAGATTTAGGCCTCCTTATTAATAAGAGAAAATTATTGTAACTTGAATATGTTTGATAGCTTCAATCTTTATATGTGCTAGTGCTAGAAACCTTCATTTATTACTTATGTTTTTAATTTTTTTTCTTTGAACTAAAAAAAATGATATCATAAGTATGTTAATCATTATATCTTTGAGTTGAGATTAAGGGTTATCCATTGATATCCTTATTTAGCCTTTCCCATAGGAAGGAAGAGTAATGATTCCTTCCAGGAGGACTACCCCATACATGGTTGTGTAATGTGAACCTAAAAGGCGAGACTTAGTGATCTAACACACATAGGGAATCAAACAAGAACCCCAAAGTGTCAAATCAAATTTTATTATGCAAACTCTAGACCTAATGTTTAAAGGACATGCATGTAAGGAATAAAGAAATTATGGATGACACACTCCAAAAAAAGAACGAATTTTTAAGAAATAAGTTAAGGTTGAATGATACAAGAAGAGTTAGTTGTTGATAAGTTTTTTAGTTCTTAAATGAAACAAAGGAAAAATGTTCACTTTTTAATTTATATAATTGTTTACCTTTTAATAATGAAATCAAGTCTATTTATACATTGAAATAACAACCCTCAAAATCCT